>JACXSJ010001437.1:55517-92240 GCA_014851325.1 Pentalonia nigronervosa
GTTCAGATGCTACACTTGTAGCTTGCACCGTTAAACTTTTTTCAGCTAATAATGACAACATTGGATATGTATCTTTATTCATATTCCAATAGAGGTAAAATAGGATTTTAAGATATAAATATTATAAATACTACAATAATAATACAGTGAGTTCGGTGACCAGTGACCCCATCACGAGAATATTTTATATTTATGTTATATTCGTAAAATATTTTTCAATAATTACATAATGTATAAATAATTCCGATTATATTTAATTTTCGATTATTCGATTATTTTCGATTATAATCGGTCAAAAATAAATAATCGATTATTCGATTAATAATCGACTAATCGAATTTCGATAATATCGATTATTTATAATTATGGAAAATAATCGATTAATCGATTAATCGATTAGTAATAATCGATTATATGAAATAATCGCACAGCCCTATTCCTGACACTTTCTGGAATATATACGTTCAATATATTTTGTAGGAACATAGTTTTAATTTTTTGATTTCTACAATATACAGTCCAGAAGTATATTTCCTCATAAATATAGTCCTCCAGTAAATTGTTAGTAGTATATTACTTAATACTTAAAGTTAAAGCTAATATTGAAGTAATTGCAGATTTCTCGCTAATACAGTAAAGTCGTGATAACTCGAAAAACTTGACAACTCGATTTCTTTTTTATTCCCCTAGAAATTTTCAACACTCAATGTATTATAAATCTTGATAACTCGAACATAAAATTGTGATAAATAACTTATTTGAAGTATATTTTCTCTGTTATATATGGGTATTTTTGTAAACATATTATGTTTAATCTACTCAACTGTATAAGATAATTAATGAGTAGATAATATTCGAGACCATTAGCAAATTACAATATCTTGTCAATAAACAGCCGAAAAACCAAAATTAATAACAAATTATTTTTCTACTGTATATAATAAATAATACATATATACATGCTTATACCATTATATTTATCATAACGTTTTGTATTCTAAAATTTTAAAATTATATATTTATTTCATTACATAATTTAGAGTTTTTATTTAATTTTGATATATTCGAGTTAGGTACCTCAAATAATACATATTTCAAAATGAATTTTTATCCCCCTTCAACGTCGAGTTATCATGACTCGACTGTATTTCAATACTTTACTTATGTATTCTTAATTATCTATAGATACATTACATAAATATATTTTTATAAATATAAGTTACATTTTTAATACTTTAAACTATTAAATATATTTATTATTATTATCATTAATATTTTTTATATTTTTAAATTGTAGGTATTATGATATTAAGTAGATACTGTAACTGTACTACTACGATATTATATTGTAACATGTTTTATGTTGTTGATTAACAAATGCATCAATTATATGAGTGCTAAAAGATCTGTCAAATCCCACCAATGTAATTGCAGTTATTATCATTCAGAATGAACATAACCTACACCAACTCTGAACTAAATATGGTTTAGTAAAAAAGTATTGAGTAATACAATTTTATAAATTTGAAACCGGCAACAACTAATTTTTTAAAAATTTCCAAAGTTTAACAATGATAAAAAAAAAAAAAATGACATTACATATAACAGTTTCTTAATTACTAGAAGACAAGATTTATTAAGTTCTATTTGTAAACATAAATGTGAAACAAAATGGTATGCTTGTTTTAAGGCTTTGGTTGAGTGTAACAGTCATTGTCATAACACTAATTCTTGTAATAATATAAAGAATATTAATTAAAACAATAATAAATATATATAATACTTTAAAATATTAAAAATTTAACTTAATTTTAACTAGTCATATTTTTTCATAACAAACCAAAGTTTAATATATTATGTACAAATTAGCGTACAATTGATGCAATTGTTTATCAATAACAGGTGTCATAAAACATGTTAAAATATATATTATAGTAGTACAGTACCTACTTGGTATCATAATACCTAGATATGTATGATCTTATCAATATCATTATTTTAATTTTACAAAAGTTACGGATGTAAGTAATTTAAAACATCAGAGTTTTAAGGGTAAAATAAGAGTTTCTATTTCATGAAATGTATAAAATATAAGACGTCCATTTCATAAATTTAAGTTTGAATTACGATTACACATTGGTTATGACAAACATAATATATAATTTATAACATAAAAATTTAAAAAGCAATATGATAGTTTTATCATTTATGGTTATAAATGTCTTAATAATTTTCCCAATTTTCATAATTTTAATCATTATTTACAGCATCAAAAAACAATTACATATTTAATGTTATATACATGTTTAGCTTATAATGTTGATTATGTATTAATTGGGAAAATTAAAATTATAGAATTGAATATTATTTTTAAATAAATAAATATTATAAAAGATATATTATATAAGAACTAGTTACCACTGAGGTTCTGTTTTAACGTGAATGGAGTATAATATACTTAAGTTTTACTAAATACCTGCATGACAGACAGCTTGGGATTATTCCACCTCAAAGTACATTTATGAAATTAACATCATGATTATTATAAAGTACATTAAAACATCCAAATAATAAGATATAACATAATTAAAAATATTTGCAAACTAAAAAAATTAATAGACTATGAGTAAAAACTAACACCAACATTAATAATTGGCAAATTATAAATAAAACTACGTCACTATAGTATTCATTCCTTAGATTAAATTAAAAACAACTCAAATGAATAATGTTTAGGCATGTAAGTATTCTTAATTTTATTTAATGATTATAATAATTAAATTTCAAGTTTCATTAGTCAAACATAGATTTATCATAGTTTAAAGAAGAAGCTGACTTTAACTATTACTATAAATATGAATGACTAATTATGAGTATAATATAAAATATTTTAACTGGTAAATAGTCATTCCAGGGAAATGCATTTTAGTCTTATTTTAAACACAGTATCATAGTTAAATAGTATAATTATTACGGTATAATATATATTATTAAAAATGATTTATTTTAAGAAGAAATTACAGAATATCTACTCTTCAGTTTTAATATTGTTGATTATTAACAATTAATTAATTTTCCGTGTTTCTTGATTTCATATAGTCAAGTATAATGTTGTCCTTAATTGTTTTGAAATGACTCTCATAAACTTTAATAGTGGATTCATCAAAGTATGTATTGTATTTTTTCCATAATTTTCTTTTAGTGGTATCCTTTTTGCTATTTACTGGAGCTAAATTACACATCAAACCTGCAAACATTTTGAATAATATTTAAACATTAGGTATTAATTGTATAGTAATAGTATTTAGATTAAAATAAATATATGTAACAATATAAGTTAATTATATACATTGCATATTTTATACTTTAAAACAAATTGACTATACAGTAGAGCCCCTCTTATCCACCATTTCATTGATCCGACTGAAGTACTATTGATTTTTTAGTATGATTATATAAATATATAATACCTAGAATTTCATTTGTTAAACAAAAATCTACAATTGAATTTTTTCTTAGTAATTTTTTATTATATATAGGCTTATATTCATTTTTTTAGTATTAATATAATATGTACAGTAATTTTTTTTTTGTATTTTCTGATAATCTGGCTTTTTATGTGTTCCAACCATAACCAAGGCCCCAAAGGAGACAGATTAGAGGGGTTCTACTGTAATATATATTGTAAAATATAATAACTGAAATTAAATAAGTTATCTACTGGATTTGGCCAGACCAGTGTTTGAAAAGGTTTGTAATTAGTGAACATCACCCGCTTATCATAAATAGCATATAAGCATTAGTAAAACTCATATTTTAAGAGAACTTAAACATTTTAAAGTAAGTCAAATTAAATTTTTATATAGGAAATTTAACTCATATAAAAATAAAAAAATTTGAATAATACTTTCTTATCATATTTCATAATTAGTTGTAAGACAATGCAAGTATGTAATAAAATTCCAGTGTTAAGATCAAGTATAAAATCTGTATAGTACCCAAAGAAAATTTCTTTAGTAGTCATATACTCCGGCCCACGGGTGTCCGACCATAAACCGAACACAAACACGTCCATTGCTGTGCATTATCTATAGTGAGAGTAATGAGAATGGAACTATGGTGGGAAAAAATCTAGCTCGCGACCATCAGTTAAATGCGAGGATTACTATCGTTCCCTCGTGGGCAGAAGTACAGATAGATCCGATGAATTAATGTAATACCAAAGATAATAACACACAAAGAAACAGTGTAGCGATGAGAACTATTGGGAAAACCAAGCAACGGCTGGCAACATGATTTAGGGTATAACATTATCATATGCAATGACAATTTATTGTCAACTGCCAGTTACCACCAACTTAAGTTTTGTTCTGAGTTTCTCGCCAACACAACATTTATTCATATTACATATTATACCCACTGGTTTTTAAATCTTAAATGGAAATGCTCACGAGTGTTAAAATTAAAATTTAAATATTAACCATTTTTATATCTGATTTCTATTACCAAAGAATTATCAATGGAAATTATTTGTCTCATTTCTATACAGTTTTTTCATTGTCAAATACATAATTAAATAAACAATCCAATGAACATATTCATTTTTCAGTGAATGTAAATGTGAAAAAGTTCCTTTTAAAAAATAATGAATATAAACTAATAAGAGTTAATTTTTTATACATTGAACATGGACGTGAAATAATTTAGTTTTTAAAAGTACGTTCCAAATACTGGGCAAGACTTTGCATGATATTAGAAAGAAAATAAGTAATTATCACAATAAGCACTTAAAATTAATTTGTTTATGGCAAATAAAAATAAAAAGTTTAATATTTAAAATAAAACTTGATATTATGATCAAGATTTTAGTAACCTGCTTTTTTAACTTATTTAAGTTTCTTAGGCTGCAATTCAAATAAATACTATAGGTACCATTTTTACTACATGGCAGTAGATTTTATTTATACTTGGTTTAGTATTTTTAAATAATTGGGAAATAGTCGAGAATATAAAAAGCCAAAATTTACCTGCTTTATGTGCCATAGACACTAATTTAGACATTTTTTTCTGCTGGGTTCTACAAAGACCAGTAACTCGTCGAGGCATCATACAACCGTCATTTCGTACAAATTGGCTAAGAATCAATACATCCTACAACAAAATAATAATCTAGAATAGATTTGAACATATCAATTGTATAATACTATACCGTGTGTTTGACATCTAAGTCGAGATTGCACAATGAACAGCATTCACTATTATTCTGAATAAGGTAGTCTTTTCTAGGAGACGGCACGAAAGCTCCTTGAATAATCAACTTGCCATCAACCTTGTTAATATGGACTAGACGTTTCAACAAAAGCACAAAAATTAAATACACAAACACCAATAGTATGTTGCCCATAACACTGCTGTACTTACTCTCCTTCAGTTTCATTGGCGCTGATGCATGCAAGCCGCTGCTAGGTACGAACAACTTCGTGCATACTTTGCTAGCGCCCAATACAATACCTGACACTGGTATTTTAAACATTTCGTTGATTATTATTTATGAAATTAATTTAAAACGTGAACAGTTACTGAACGATGCAATTGAAACGCTAGTTCATTATGGGAGCTGTGGTAAAATGTGTAACGCGATTTCAGTTTCAAACTGATAATAGAGTGATTAAAACTGATACCACAAATCTCGATGTGAAAAGATTGGATGACTGATAAAAACAGTGGCAGAAGTGGACGATGTTTTAAACGGATGGTATGGTAACAGGAGACAAAATCAATACTTATAATGTCATGTTATACCACGCCTACCGGTCGATAAAAGTCTGTTGCAGTTGTTACCACGGTTGTTACTAAAATAATAAAAATAATTTTTTGGATACAAGATTATCAAGATGAATAATTCAAAACGTAATAATTATGTGCAGAGTCCGAAACTGATCGGTACATCTCATGGATTTATTCAATATTGCACATGAAAACTTTAAGAAATATAAGTTCACGATTGCTCGATTTTGAACCGATACGCATTGGTACACTTATATGTCTTCCTTGAATACATTGATTGTGTTTACCAACGGTTTACGGTTTCGTTGATAACGTCATGTCCTATCCGTACGTCCGTGTCCGTATATCAACAATTGTGTTCCCACATTCATTACGTTCCTGATTTATGAATACGACCTACAAGTTACAACTAACAGACTACAGTCAAGTATTCAAGTAGACCATAGCATAGAGGGCCGCAAATCTGTGCAAATCCCCATTTTTATGACTGTGTGTACTTTACATTTGGTTCGATATAATAAATCTTAATTGATATCGATTTAATCTACGATTGTCTTCAGAAAAACCATCATGAAGTTGGTCAAGTAAGTAAAATAGTTTTGAATAGGTAATTATTAAATTTTTCGCCATAGATACCTAGTCAGGTTAGTTTATTATATGCTCAACTAGTTAGATGTTATATTAACGGTTTCCACATTTTTCGTCACTTTATAATATGATCATAGTTTATAGTAGAGGTCGTGATTGTGAACTGGTATTAGAATACAAAAAATATATTAAAGCCTGTGCATTTAATACCCGTGTATACCCGTATACAATACCCGTGTATATCCGTGTATTTAACGCCCATGTATTTTTTTATCATTACCCGTGTATATTGTATATTAATTCAGAATTCAAATATACTTTAAACATAAATATTTATAATAATATAATGTATGTTTATTCCAATAATTATTAATTGGTTATCAATTAATAATAAAAATTGTGTAGCTCTTAATTACCTACCTATCTTTTATTATTTAAGAGATGTTTTAAATAGTTTTTAGTTATACAAGATGCATTCGTTTATCGTACAATATTATATAGGTGTAAACTATAAGTATAATAATATATAAAAGATTAATATTTAAACTGGTTTTAAGATTAAAGCATAAGCAATCGTCAATTATTGATAAATGTGATTACGCCATATACTAGAAGATAGTGAACATAATATAATATGATATGTTTTCTGTTATATTGAGTACAGAAAGTGGAGCAACAGTAAGTCAGAACTGTAAAGTAGTGAACTATGATTATATTTAAATATATGAGTATTCAAGCTCACGGGTATTTAATATACGAGTCTACACGGGTATTTTTACTTCACGGGCTTTAACACCGTCATAGGTAAAAACACAAGTACTTCATTACACGTGTAATCGTGGCCCCTAATTTGTAGTAATAAGTGAATAAATAAACTAGAAAGATTAGCTTAAGTTTAACACTATAATCTTTGAATAAAAATCTTTATTACCTTTATAAAATTGCTTAAGTGTAAATACTGAGAAATATAATTCTTGACAGTTATAAATCTACAAATGAGTGACTAGGTTTTATTCTCCCTTTTTCTTTGATATGTACATACATAATAATAATAGGGAAAAAAATTCCTACTAATTAAAAATAAATGTTCTTTTTTTGACGTTTGTAATAATACATTTTTATGCATTCAACTATTAAATAATACTATTTCAAATGTTCCTTTTTCAACTGTAAAGTAGATACTTATCATTGAAAGTATATTACAATGTCAAAAAGTAAATTTACTAAATGACTTTTAATTGCTAATTATTAATGCTTAGCTATTATTTAGTATGATTTAACTATTGTATTATTTATAAATAATTAATGACAATATATTGTGATACATTTATAAATATTAGTAATTACTTTATTAGAATTCTGGCAATGGATGGCTATTTTTGCATATAGTAGTCTATACAGTATATTCTGTTCAGCAAGATAACACAATGTTATTGGGGTGTGGCATATTCTTTCGCAGGACTGAGTATTAATAAATTAAAATATTTGAACGTTACTTAATAATATACTATTATCCTGCCTTACAACAGAATTCATACATTCAGTTGCTATACTTTTATAATTCTTATTATATATTTATAAATTATGGATTTTAAATCTATAATATGCATATTACTATACTATTCATCATACTTACTTTCTTAAAACTATTTGTGTATACTGGCTATACTATCTTCTATTTATTATTAAAGTGACTTCATACGCCATTAAATTGTTTTTTTAAAAACCATTCAAGAAACAATCATAGTTTAAAAAATCATATTCATAAGTACACAGTTATATGACCCATACTTGCTATGATATGGTAATTTTTTTATTTGTCATTAATAAAAATAAATTAATTATTATTTTAGAATATTTTTTATGGCCTTTAAATTTAATCAAATTTATTTGTATTAATGATATCAAATAATAAAGTAGCTATGTTGCTAAGAAAGAAAATATTGTCGCCTGTATCGTATATAACTATTAATAAAGACTGAGTAGTTCTTTTTTGTATGAATCCAAACTTATATTGACATATACTAGTGAACGTGTTAATGTAAAATGCCAAACTATATAAATTTAAAAAAATCAATCATAATTAGGGCTAAAAATTAATAAAAATTTGCTGATCTTGATCAGTTATTCAACTTACTCAGTAGATTATAATTGATTAAATGTATGTATTACTTATTTTGTTTACTTCGATATAAGAAAACTATGTATAGTTTTGAATAATAATTTACTTAAAAAAAAAACAAAAAGCATATTAAAATTTATGTTTGATTCATAAACATTAAACATTTTATAAACAATAATTTAGCTTTTATATAATTATTCATTTATACCAACAGGTTTTTGATGAAACTGAGTCATGAAACGGTGACATTAGAGTTGAAAAATGGCACTAGTGTTCACGGGACCATTACAGGTAAACAATTAATACATAAAAATTCAATGAAATTACATTTTACATTTTATTTGATTGCTAAAGTTAGAAAAAAATTGAAGTCTTTAACATTTATGTCCATACCAAAAAATTTCATTAAATGACAAAAAATAGATTGCTAAGCATAAAATTTCTGATAATCTGAATTTAAGTACAGTAAACACTTGGCTAACCATTTTAGATATTTTTAAAAAGTAAAAAAAAAAAATATGTTTTAAATGTTTGATTTTAATAATAATAAAAACACTGAGTTTAGCTTAGCTGCCAGATAAGTTATAAGTTTATGATATTAAATTTTAAAAATTAAATTATTTTTAATTAATTTTCTAAAAATGAAATCTAAACATGAACATTTTTGATGTAAAAATTTTATAAATTTAAAAATAAACTTTATAAAATTACCTTTTAACATTAAAAAAGTTTTTAGTTTTTTAAACTTTTTTCTTAAGTTTTGTCATTCACATTTATGCATAATTGGTATCACCCTATTGGAATAGACTAATAGAGTTATTTAAACATAATTCATAAAATATTATGTATTATTGTTAAATTTATTATATAATTTATCATCTACTAATTAACATAATATCTAACCTTGTAATATAGTTTTTATTTTATACGGCATATTCAAAATTAAAATGCTTACACTCTCAATATAAGATACAATATAAAATGACAGCCATATTGTTTAAATGTTTCCTTGTACCTAACCCAATACTTAGTATCTTAGTATATTTCAAAAACTATTTACATATCTAATATTTTAGGAGTTGATGTAGCAATGAACACTCACTTGAAATCTGTTAAAATGACTATGAAAAATAATCAGCCAGTACATTACGAAACACTTAGCGTACGTGGTAACAATATACGGTACTTCATTTTACCAGATTCACTAACCCTTGAAACATTGCTAGTCGATGATGCGCCTAAATCAAGAGTAAATCGTAATGGGCGAGGAACTCGTGGAGGTTTGTTATATAATTGTTTTTATTATTAAAATGGTAATAATAGCCATTTAACTACATAGTTAATATTTATTTAATATTGATTATTTCAAATTACTCATTTCATAGGTAAAACAAAATTTTAAAATATTTTTAAGATTATTCATTTAATGTCTTGTTGTTTTAGTACCTGGAAGAGGTGGTCGTGGACGTGGAGGTCCAAGAGGACGAGGAAGTCGTGGAGGACCTCGTGGAGGTGGAAGTCGTGGACGTAGTGGTGGACCATCTCGGCGTTAAATATATAATTCATGTTCCTAATATATTAAAAAATATTTGAAATATATTATTTTATATATTTGAATATTTTAGAACATAATTTGGCATTTTTAATGTATATTAGATAGTTTTTTTAGTGCATCTAAGTCCTCCTGGACTTATATGAATTAGAAAAAGCCTTTTGCATTGATTTTATTTTCATTTTTTTAGACTTAAGGGGGTTTCAATCACAGCTGGGTTTTCTACCAAGTAGACTTACCTTATTATAATTGTACAGGCTATCCTAGTAATCTGATACATTTTCTAAAAATATAATATTTGAAAATATTTACTTTAAAATATCATATACTTTTTTTAAAATTAAACTTTTAGACTCTTTATTATTTCATTTTTATATTTTTAAACGTTAATAATATTTAACTTAAAAAAAAAATGATTAAAAATGTAAAAATGTATTTTTAAAGTTAACTTCATGACAAATTCTTATAATATATTTTCAAAAATTGTATTTAATAAATAAATTAGTTGATACAATTAGAAAAATATTGATACCTATAGAAAAAGAAAAAACATAAAAATTAATGTTTGTGTAGTGGGTTAGTTACATGTGCCTGCTTATAAGGGAGTTTTCCCCTATTACTTTTTACATTATCATACACACCGATGATTACTAACTACCACAAATTAAAATATACTCACACATTTATATGAAATACTTATAAAAAAAAAATGCTTATATTAAACTCCTTTATGCCTGATACTTTTGAATCCCCTTAAACTTTTTAATACTTATTCAACAATCATTTACATCTATTTTTTTCAGTTTAATTTAAAAATTAGACCAAATTAACAATATTTTATATAAAGTTAAAAAACACAGTAAATTAAATTTCTAATCATCCAGAGATTTTTACTTTTTTGCATTATATTCCTGCATTGTTTACAACAAAAATAAATTTTCAGTATTTAGCACACAATTTAATCAAAATTAATTTTATTACTTCCATGAAGCCGTTATTATTTATTGATAAAAATAAATGTTTCATATTAAATTATAAATTTTTACAAAACAGAGATAGTCCTTTGGAGGGCACACATTGAAATTATTGATACATGGCAATGATGAATAATAAGATACTGAAATGACTGAAGACCCAGCTGTCGCATTTTTAGATTTCTCAAGCTGGCTTTGTTGTCCACAAGTCTTGAAATCTTCTCTGTCCTATTATTATCGGCCCGGCTGATGAGCTTGCCGGTCTTAAAACTTGTCCAGTTGCATCCGTTTCCTTCTAATGTTTTGTTGTGTTGTGATTCATGCTGATGATTGATGTATATAGTTTTTATTCTGTCCCTGATCTTCATCAGTCTTAGAGGGTGATGCTATCCCTCTAGTCAGTCCAGTGTTGATTTTAGTCAGTTTTCGTTCTGTGTCTCTGATCTTAGTTGTAATTCTATTCGATTTGGGAACCACTCGATCGAAGGGGTAGTGTTCATAGGCATATCTAGGGGCGATGTTCCCTTCCCGCCATTGTAAATATAAGCCCTTCCTAGAATTATTGCTATCTTTTTCGTTAAGGTAAATTATGCTTATTATATTTATTATTTAATTTGTGGCAAATTGCAATAATAGGTACTATAATGTTATCATTTATCAATTTTTTAATTATTATTATCATACTCATGTTTCACACGTCAGAACATAATAGATAACAAGTTAAGAAAGTTTATTCTGTGCAATGGCGTACTTAGGGGGGAGGGGGTGAAATAATACACACATAAATATGTATATAACTATATAATGTACATTTTTAAAATCCCCTAAGTTGTTACCTATTGATGTTAGTGTGAATCAACATGAAATAAGAATTAATACAAATTATATGGTACCTAATAGCATTTATTATAAATTTCTACGAGTACCAATCTTGTGTTTAATACGATAAAATAAAAAAAAAATAGTTATAATACAAAATCCAGTTTTCTATTTTTTTGGATGCTTAGTTCATCGATAATCTCATCTGGCATGATTTGTATCAACCGGTGATATGCAAATAAAGCCAACCCATTAAGTCGATTCTAATAAACAAAGTATATAATAATTACTAATTTATAATTATATTTCAATATTAAATAGGAAAATTGATAAAATTTACTTCTATCATAATATTTTTTAGGTAAAACTTAATCCTCTTCAAACTTGAAAAACGTTCAGGTGTAGCAATTGATATAGGCAAAGTACATAATATTTTTAAGAGTTTATTAATATTTGGATAAAACTCTTTATCACAAACATCTAAGCATGTAACTCAAAGGTGAATACAATTTTTTCAGTCGCTAACTTTACTCTCCACATCTTTAAGTCGGTGATGTTAGAATGTTGGTCAATTGTAGAGGAATAAAACTCAACAAGCTTTTGAAAATGCAATTGAAACCAATAAAATAAATTATATGTAATAGGCATAAAATTGCAAATTCTAAAAAAAGTGTATACATATAATATATTTACGTTTAAATATAATTTTATGATTAATAAACCGCTCAGCATTAAAACATAATTAATATATACATATATACGTATAATATATTTACCTTTAAATATAATTTTATGATTAATAAACCACTTGCATTATATAGTAATCGACATATGGTAAAAATACTGCAATACAATAATACTATTCAATGGAATAATCCAGAAGATTTGGATTATCTCTCAAGGTTTGTTTTGAAATGACTTCTTTTTTTTAATTTAATACCAACATTATCTACAGCATCTTTTTGAAGTATTGAAAAAAAACTAATAGACCTTTTCAATTATTCCTAAACAATTCCTAATTGATCTAATACCACTAGCTATTGATACAGTAAGTTCAGTGAATGTGCTGAATAATGGACATAAAGTGTTTTCGGATATTTTAACTTAACAATACCACAATAACTACAATCAATCCCACATTTGCTTAAACCTATAAAACAAAATTTTATTAAATACTTAATACTGGAAAAAAGATAATAACTAATTGGTTTATACAAATATGTACAAATAATTATTATTTAATACTATAGTATTAATCATGATTAACATTTAATATGGAATTTGCCAAAAATTCATCTGTCAAACTTTTAAATCTCAAAAAATTGTAAAAAATCTTTATGCGACATGTTATCCTCATTGAAATATCTTAAGTAAATAGCAAGCTGTTTTTTTGTTGAAATATCTGTGGTTTCATCGGCAAGTACCGAGAAACATTGAGACTCATTAACTTTTTTTATAATTTTTCTCAATATTATTGTATACAGGATTCTATTATATCATTTTGAATAGTTGGACTAGTGTACTTATTTCTTTTCCCTGGACCCTCAAGAATACTTGATAAAAAATCATCACCTTTTGCTTTATATTTAAGTATAGCCCAAAAAATTCCTTGTTTCAAAGGATCTTCTAATAACAATAAAATTAAAAATTGAATAAAATAAACTAGTATAACAAAACTATTCAAGAAATGCATTATAAATATAAACTCACTGTAAACTGATATGCTACTAAAATCTTTATGACCACGTAATGCTAATTTTTCTCTGTCACATAATAAACATTTAATAATTGGTCTAAATCTTTTTCCGGTTTTCTTCAACTTGAATCATTCTAGGCAGTTGGCACAAAGTACATATTCTATATATATAATAAAATAAAATATACATTCTGGTGTATTTAACTTTATGGTATAAAAATTACAATACTTATTTTGATAAATTTGTTCAATTATAAATGGTTCTTCTTTGTTTAAAACCTTCAAAAATGCTCAGAATCAAGAACTGCTGACAAATGATATTTACAATTTATATTATAACGTAAAACCTGAAAAGCATTTTATCATTTGTTAAAAAATTATGTGACTACAAATTACAAAAAAAAATTAAAACCTCTTTAGCCTTTTTCCAGTATGTAAACAGTTCAGTTACTAAGTTTCCCGAAGATTGACTTCCAACACAACCACTCTTAGCAAATAAAACACAGTGTTTACAAAAAGCACCACTTATGTTGGAATTTCAGTCCACGTTTTTTATTACTTTCAAGTATAGGAAAGTTATACTTTGTATCAGGAATCCACAGATTAGTAAGCACCTAGACCAGAAGAATTAGCATTCAATATTTTTATAAATCAATTTGCTTTAATTGGATTTATATTGAATAAAAATATATTTAAATCATAAACGATGTAAAAATAGTAAGGAAGGATTAAGAAACAAAGGAACTTAAAAGTTTTGTATCGGTATCTTTTAAAAAAGATTTATCAACAATATTACTAATATCCTTAAAAACACATAAAATATAATATTATAATTATGGAAGTTTACTGGTTTAAAAAATACACTGGTATAATAAGTGCAATAGTGCATTGGGCACACAATCGCTTAATCACTGTGCACATTTATATAAAGTAAAAATTAAGTCAAAACTATTTATAAAATAAGAATAAATAAAAATTGTAATTTACCAATTGTATCTGCTGAGGACAACTTGTTGCAGGTCTTGATGTGGATTGCAATAACTGAGGTTCTACTTCTTCAGATGCAGCCTATAAATATTGCACAAATAAACAAATCAATAAAATAAAGGCAAATGACAATTTATTATTATAATTAATTACTTTGTTAATTTTTATAATTACCTCATCATTTTCCAAGCAAATATTTTTATTTGCACTAAATTAAGAAAATAAAGTGTTTTTTTTTTTTTGGAATATAATTAGTATAACTAGTATATTGTCTTAAAACTTCACAGTTACAAGACGCAAAAAATAAAGTCGAGCAATAGTCAATACGGACGAAAGTCAGTACTCGGAATAGCGTCGACGACCGTACCATATCTACTATTCATGAATGACGATAACATACACTTTAATGTATTTAGCTATACATTAGTCGTATACCTATTAGTAACAAATTTTCTAAAAATAAACTCGCCATATAGTAAACCCACGGTCTTCGTGGGCATTTTGTTTTATTTACCGACTGCTTTTGGGATTTATTATAAGAATACTTAAATGACTTATTTGAATAATTTAAGGCTTCAATCCAAGGGAGTTCGGTTCTAGTTCTCAATATTTTTATGGATTTTAGTTTCCAGAATTAATTATTCATTTTTTTTTCTTTTTCAATCAGTATTTAAATTCGTGCTTTTATTACTATTTTATTAATCATTAATTTTGCAACTAAAAAACTTTTTTATTTTGTTGTAATTCTTTCATTTCACATAATACAAATTTCGAAAATGTCGTCCGGACAACTTTTATACCTTTCTGGGTTACGAGAGAACATTTTGTTGATGATTCGCTACGAGTGTATCGTATTTAGTGGATAAAAGTTTTCTTTTTTTTATTGAATTGCCTATGCCATCAGTTGCCGGCCAATATTCCGAAAATATATTATAATATTATATCATTTACAAAATTTCAAATTATAATTTATTTCACATATGGAATTTATAAACACAAACAATTTGAAACTTTATTAATTATAAATTACCATTGGCTTAACTTTTACAAGTTTTTCCATTTTCCGCGCATCACTACATGAGAATGTAATGATTAATTTTTGCTATATCCCAAAAAATATATTATTTGTATAAATGTAGTTTGTTTAAAATCAATAAGTTTTCAAATGATGTAATTTAATTTTTTTTATTGAAATATAAATATAGCAGGAATCGAGAACCTGGCTCCTCAGCATCTTAACCAGTGCATTTTTTTTTAAAAGTGACTCATTTACACTAAACGGTTTCGGACCCCTGGAATATAGGCTACCTATATAATATAGACTAAGTATAGACTGTCCGTCGTGTATTATATAGTGCATGGGTGTCCAAACTTTTCTATTCGAGGGCCATAAAAAATATCAAAAGTTCTCAGCGGGCCAGAGTGTATAATATATTTTTAATGCGTAATTTTACATAAAATACTTCAGTATATTAAATATATTATAAAAAATAATGTTTATAATATATTACAGAAGTAGGCACTTAAATGAATTATGAATCTTAACAATTACACATATTTTTAGATCAGGTATTCAACGCCCCATGGACGGGCAGTCGAAACTTGTTCACGGGTCGTAGTTTGGAGACCCCCGGTATGGCGTTTACTAATATTTCTAGTCCCAGAAACCGGAGTGATGTCGCACTGTTGCGGGTCGCATCACAAATTCATGGTGGGCACACGATTCGTGTGGTTGCTACGTCGCCGCCGCCGCCGCAGCAATGAAATAATTATTACCGTCGTCGTATGGTTACTTGATTAACATATTGCGAGTATACTCTGCACGTACCACTTGTGTACATATGTATGCATATTTCGATTTCGAATATATAAAAAAATATACAATGTGCACCAGTAGAAGTCAATGGATTGGGGGGGGGGGGGGGCGGAGAGCGAGCTGATGTAGTCCGAAACCTAAGCCAAACCGCCGCGTCTTCTCCACTCGTTATCGTATCTCTGTCGGTCGTTTTCCAAAGAACACGACAAACAAAATCGGTGACTGGCAGTTGTCCGAAAAATGATAAGGACCCGAAAATCGAAAAACGAAAAAGTACTACCAACAGTTGTAATTGAAATGTTGTCATATAAATTATTATTATTATATTCCTATTGATAAAAGTTATATAATTCCCGCGTATTTTGTAGTTTACGATTTCAGTATTTCGATCTATTGGCTATTAAGTTTTTAACTATGAAAGATGGTCATACATATTGTTGTCATATATAACAAAAATGGATTTTAATAATTAATTACCTGTTTTATGATAGTAGAAGAAATACTCAGTGATAGATTTAAAAAAATATAATAAGTATCAATTATATATAATATAATAATAATTATTTAATTGAACAATGTCACTACACAAATAAAAAAATAATTTTATAATATAATTTTTGAAAATTTAATGTTGGCAACAAATTAAATGCCGCCGTCTTTCGGCCCGGATCCTTATCATTTTTTGGACAATTGCCCCCGACCAAAACAAAACCACTGCCCACACCATAATCCGTAAAGCCAACGTGCCGTCGTGTTGATATGTAACCGCCGTCCGTCCGTTTATTTTTGTTTTTTCTCCAATTTTCCTGCTCCTAATGGTCAATCCAGCTCACCAACTGCAATAAACTGTTTTTATGTTATTGATCTTTGCGTCGTGTTTGTAATGTCTGTCCGAGTGATGTGCGAATGTAACTAACACGTCTTATTTCTACGCGACGAGACGGTTTTATTTTCTTTTTCGTGTCAGTAAATCATACGGATTTTTCCAGTTTCTACCGCATACGCTGTCCCGATAATTCGCGTAGGTAATCGTCGAACTTCGTTTTTATTTATAATATTAATAGATACCATTAATCATTGCCTATTTTTAATATTATTGATTTATTACGAGATTGACTTAAAATAGTGAATAATAAATTTATTAACGTTGCTTTTCTCACTGATTTAGGATTGTCTTGTATTGTGCGTGTGGCATGCAATTAACAACTTTCGATTGACTTGTATTGTACGCTGCTTACCAATATGATGCAAAGGTCAACAGTTTCTGACAATGAACTGAGGTACACCTTTAACATAGTTGTTAAATTATTACTATCACTATTATACATGCACAAATCATGCTTATTGTTATTGTCTGATGTCTTAAGTACCTAATATAAGTTTATGCATATGTCTCGTTTTCAACTGCACCTATGACAAATATATTACAATGTATCCAAAATACACCTTGTGCTATTATTCGCTGATGTTTCTATTGTTGTTTATTTTTAATTAAATAATATATAAATAAATCATTTTGTTATTCTTTGCATATTATTTCATGATACATACTAGAACTTCTATTAAGTAATCACATTACACATCAGTTGTTTCCAAATGTATCTCTTTTTGGTAACTTGAAATGTAATTTTAACTCTTTTTGGATTATTTTTTTACAAACACGCTTAGTATAATTGCATGCTTTTGCTATAAAAACATAATATTATACTAGTGATATAGGTATTATATTTATGTGATTTTTCTATTATAATATCATAGATACTAATATATCTTTGGTTAGCAAAGTAATTAAGTAACTGATTAAGTAATTAATATATAAAGTACCTGTAATTTATGTTAAATAACTTTTTAAATATGTAAAACTCAATAGTTTGTTTAAAATCCATTCAACTTACGAGTGGTTAAAAACAAACAATTTTTAAATCCCTAAACAGTAAATACCTTATTTCTTATATCTTACCTAATTTATTATATGGCTAAATAATTATTAACTAGCTATTCAATATTACAACAATTACATCTTTTATTTATAATTCATATTTAGTGTTTTAATTTTACATTTATTTGAAAGTATAACTATATTTCTTAACGATTTAAAATCATTGTATATAAAAAACGATTCTGAGCGAAAATGGTCTGTCAGCCTTCATTACTATGTATATTTTATGATATTATTAATATTATAGTAATTCATTTTACTATTAATAATACAGTAGTTTGATTTAATTGTTGCTGAAAATATTTAAAAACATCATTGAGTGTTTAATAACATATTTTAAAAGTTTCAAATATCTACGAAAATTTTTTTAAAATGACAACAAAATAACTAACATTGTTATTCTTTATTTAAATATCCAATTCTGTTCAAATTTAAAATTAAAATATATAAAAAAACAATCATGTTAATAAATTTTTTTCGATTTTTTGGTTACATTCTAAACCACTTATAAGAAACTTTTTTTAAAATTTCAATCCTTAGAAAATTGAACATTTTATACATTTTTAGCCACAAAATAATTTGCAAGTTGTCAATGTTTTGATGGATTTTGGTCAAAATTTAAATTTTAAATGCTTATATAAAAAAAAATTGTGCCAATGTATTTTTAATATTTTTTAACTTTTTTTATAACAATTGAACCTAACCTTGAATTAAATTCATTAAAAATTAAATTATTAATATTAATGGATAAAAAATTTAAAAAAAACCGAATATTTCTTAGGCTTACAATTAGCTCAAAAAGTGTCAAAATATTTTTAAAATTTTATGGGGTATAGAAAATGATAACCTTAACATTGGGTGAAAATTTAAAATGCCTAGAGTTACAACAAGTTATGAGGAACCTTGTATTAAATTTTCAAGTATTTTGACCAAGCAAAAAAATGATTATCGACAATAAAAAAAAAAAAAAAAAATAATGAATAAAACGAAAATTTCTTTTGTCTTTAATAGCTCAAAAAATGTCAACATTTATTGAAAATTTTATCTTATTTAACAAATGATAATATTAATATTTGATGAAAATTTCATTTATCTACATTTATTATTTTTTGTGTTACACCAAAAAACGAAATAATTTGTTAAAAATTGGCTTCAGGTAAAAATTCCTGTTTTCCCCTTAAATTTATTTTTACTTTTTCTCACATGTTTGAAAATGGGTGAAAATTTTTTACCTTTAACCCCATTAATACTAATAAAAGTTGAATTGATTTATAGAATTAAAAAGCAAGTACAAATGTTTGATTGAATTTATAATCTTAATTGATAAAGCTCATTAAACATTGGTGACTATTATAAATTTATGTTTGATAATAATAATTATTATCTACCTATATTTGTGAATCATGAGTATAAATTTATTACTTATATTTGATATTTTTTAGTTGATAATACCGACATGAAATACCAATAGGCACCTAGTTATTAATTTTTTTTTTTATATATAGTCTTGACTTGGAAAAATATTTTTTTGTAGAATGAAAAAGCGTAGTTTGGCTGGTAATTTAGCACTTGGCTTGTACGCTTTGGCTTTTGTATTTGTGTTCATTTCCTTTTTTTCGACCAGTTGGTTAGTCAGTGATGGAAGAATCACAGGTATTAATTTTTTTTACTAATTTATTTTTATTTTTTATTTTATCAAATTTTTTAATTTTTAATTAAGGAGCAAAATTAGAAAAATTTGGACTCTGGACTCATTGTTTTCGCTCACTATCCGATCCTAATGACCCAGAGGAGCGAAGATTTTTTGTTGGATGCCACTGGATTTTTGACCCATTCACCAAGGGATATAATGAAATCAAAGGATATTTGTTACCATGTAATTTAGATTAATGTTGTATAATTTCTTAATGTTTAAATTCTTCAATTTGTGTTTTTATAGTTTACATAGTGGCAACTCAGTTCTTTTATACAATTACATTCCTAGGAACATTAGTATCAGCTGTTGGTTCATTAATGTTTCTTCTATGTTGTACACCTGAAGAAAAATGTTTTATACAAATAACATTTGTGTTGGGAGTTACGTTGATTATATCTGGTAAATTTAATGTTTGTATATTGTTATAACTATTCATATTTTGTTACTATACAAACATTATAAACATATTTTTATTTTATTTTAGGTGTATGTGCTGCTATATCAGTATTAATATTTGCTTTGTTTGCCAATCGTCCAGGTTGGATGCCTGGCCATGACAACAACTTCTTTGGTTGGGCATTTGCTATGGCTATTGCAAGTTTTTTTGCTTTATTTGCATCTGGAGCATTTTATTTAGTAGAAACAAATATACAAGCGAAGAAAAGGAAATATTTGAAAGAATCACAAACTAAATTTGCTATGGAGTTTAAAGGATAAGATGAAATTTATTTTTCATTTAAAATATTTCCAATTTGGACCATTAGGATGTTTTTAGTAGTAACCTTCAGCCTAATCAGTATTCAATTGTTATACTATTTCTAAAATCTGATAGCAGTTAGTCTTATGAAACTAATAATTTTATTTTTGTTTTTAAATTACCACTATTTAAAATTATTTAAATCTAATTGTTATAAAATGTGAATAAATGCAATTTTACTGTTGCATGAAATCAACTCTGACCATTTAAAACAAGTAATGTTGCAATAATATTAGTTACATAACTATGTACACTTTATTTAGTTTTAATATTTAAATTTATCACTTCTATTAAATAGTTATTTAAAATAAAATAAGTATTGAAATTGTAAGATATTACAATATAATATACATTTATTTTTTCATACTAAGCAAGCCTAGATTTTAATGAAACTAAATACTTGAATTATTAAAATATTTAGTTTTATTTTATATCTTGTGCTATAGTTACAGGATTCAACACTGTAAGGTAGTGTCTCCCAACATCTATTCTATGCCCCCTTTGTAGATTTTCAAAAAGCTCATATACCCCCTCTTATAAATTGAAAAAATGTATCACCTTTTTTTTGTATAGTTTACAAATAAACTATACAATACTTTGTAAAAAATAAAAACTATTGTAAAATAAAAATGATTTAATAAATACAAATTTTACTTTGTGATGACTGATAACTGTCTTACACCTTCTCAGCAATGTGTACACTGCCCCACCATTTTGGGAAACACTGCTGTAAGGGATGAATACCGTAAATTTTCATTTTTCTTTTGCTATCTAATTTTTTAATATTTGTATTTGGTTAATATATTTTATTTTATCCTAGAAACGATGCATTGACATTTTATTACACCAGTATTTTATCATTTAATACCAAATCACTGCACTTTAGTACTAAATTAAATATTCTTTTATTATTGTTGCTTATCAGAAAAAAACAATAAGTTATTTTTTGTATATTGCTAAATATGTATATTATTTGTTTTTTAGAATATTATAAAGAATAGTTATTTTAAAAACAATAAAACATATCTAATACTAATAAGTAATAAGTATTTGGCAAGTAATGGTATTATTTATCATTTTAGTAATTTATATTAGTAAACTCAAGAGTTAAACTGTGTATCTTTATACCACTTTTGTTACGTTATTCGTCAGGACTTGCAATGGTTCATAAATAAAAAAAGGTTGACTATAATTTAAAGTTTTTTTTTGTGAAAAATAATAAAACTTGTGAAGAATCTTTTATTAATTTTTCAATTTTTTGACTTATTGAAAAGTCCTTGTAAAATCATCACTTCATTTAGAATCTCAAACAGTATTTAAAAGGTCAATAGCTTTTGATCACTATACAATTTATTATATATATAGAGTTATACAATTAGTGTATTTATATGATTTTAAAAATAATTTAAGCTTGAGTTCGGAGATATTTTGTTGCCATTTTAAATTCGGAGCAGTTTTTTTTATAGATATTTGATGAATTAATTTTTATTTTTTTGTGTTTTTATATCAAAATGATTAATAGGTAATCAAAATTATGCTTCGGTTTTCAACTTCAATATCTTTTCTGCAAGTAGGAAAATGAATCTAGTTAGTACATTTGAGAGATAAAAATTGAAAATTCAAAGCAGTAGTTTTGAAAAACCCCAAGAGGAAAAAATTTTTTCAACAAAAATTCATTTTGTTTATTTTGTGTAACTAATTTTAATTTAAGTTATAATATTTTTTACACCCATTTTTTTGGCTGCCCGGTACCGCTCTTATTCTGTATAAAGTATTCATGAAAAACATCGCAACGGTGGCACATGTCAAAGGTTTTTTTTTATAAATTTGTTTGTAAAAAAATGTATATTCCATATTTCTACTAATTATAATAATAATAATAAAATATGTAATTAATGGTAATTTTACAAATAAATAGAGATTATATATAAGTCCTATCGAAAAAACCACTTTCAGTTTTACCAGAATTTTTTAATTTTTATTTTCGTTAAAACCTTATACACACTACTATAAAAAAAAACATAATCAGTTCGTTCGTTTTCAAGTTATGAGCTTTCCAACGAACTGCATTTCTTTATTATATTAATAGATAGATGGCGCCACTAGTAAGATATTTTGGTGACTAGGGTCTAAAAAGTCATTCCCATAAAATTTTAATTTCGTCACATAAAGTTCAACCTAAATTCATCAAAATTGGTTCAGCGGTTTTAGCGTAAAAACTTAACAAATAGATTTACTTTCATATAATATTTTCATAATTTTTTCACCAAAATAAATTGAAAAGTACTTCTAGATTGTTAATATCTTTTTTGTTTATTTTACATAATTTTTAAAAAATTCATATTCAAATATTGGTAGACTGAATTCCTCTGATGATTCCCGGGTTGTCTGGTAGTGTTCAGCCAGGATGCTTCAAGAACCCATATACCTACAAAATCTCCGGCATTTCTCTCGACATCCGCGAGAGCATGACTGACATTGGTCTGGACGAGTCAGCTTTGCTGATGTCGTCGTCAACGTAACAACTACTGTAGACTATTTCAAACTGTTTTAACCCCAACACAAAGATCCTCTTTCAGTTATTGTGAGGGCCGGGGACGTACAATGTTAGGACGCATATCCGGACACCGAAGTAGTGATTGCGCGCCCACTAACACCCAGGTCAAAAAAAAGGGGTGGAGGACTAACTGGGTGTATAGTGGTGTAATAGCTCGAACAGTAGTGGTCGGGGTCGCCAAGCGAACACTGTCGGATATATAATGATTGTTGTGAGGTTATGTGTGTTTGTGTGTGGATGTGTATACAATTAAACACTGTTTCTGGTAGGTGATTTGCCGTATAATACACGATATTAATAATAATAATAATAATAATACAAATATATAATAAATTTACAATGACACAATGGTATAAGAAACATAACGATAATAAATCATAGCCCTTATGGCTATAAGCTTAAATGATAGTAATAATATATATTATAAAAAGTCACAGTCCTTATGATCGAACAGAATAAAATATATTAACTCAGCTGTTAGAGCCGAGGCTGATATAAAAATAATGAATATTAAATAATATGCAGCCCTTTTGGCACAGCAAATAAAAATGTAAAATATTATAATATAATAAAAATTATGTGTGGCCCTTTTAGCACAGCAAATAATAACAATAATATTAATAATAAAACATACGGCCTTTTTGGCCATAGAACTCAGTTATGTAATAAATAAAAAAAATAATAAGAGACTTACAGTTTTTGTCGGTGCACTGCTGGCCAGCCGCTGCCTGGAGTACAATTAAGTAATACACAAACAAATGAATAATAAAGATTGTGCAAAAATATGACGATTAGAGTCTACAATTCAATATAAGGTATAATGTATATAATAATAATTAAACGACAAATAATAAATTAAAGAATACAAATAAAAACGTAATATAGATAATGCCCTTATGGCTCACGATTATAGCAATAAACAAGTTGACAAGTAAATAATAAGTTCGGCGATTAGCACGCGTAGACTAAATATGATGGGAATAATAAAATAATAATAAAAACAATACTTTTTACTGTTTGCTCTCATAAATAAAAAAAAAATTAATAATACGGCACGCGCCGATGCCTTCGCAACAACGTACGGTCAGGAACAGAAATCACGGCGGCCGTGTTAAATAATATTCGCGGAGACAGCTTGGCGGCGTGCGATAATGCACTTACAATCTGCATATTATACAATTATATTCAAAAGAAACATTCGATTAAATATTATAACAATACGAAAACAAAAATAGTGCTGATTATGTGTGTGTGTGCGACTAGCTGTTCCTCCAGTGACCATGAATATATATATGCATTTCCCTTCCCCTTTTTTTCTTATGTTGCGGCGGCAACAATTATACTTATAACACTAAAGAATATTTCTTGTGTTAGTTTATAATTATTGTATATCACAAATAATATATTATTTTTATATCATAGGTAAATTGTCTATCAAAAATATAGTTAACAATATTATGTCACTAATGTACTACACACATACCCAAAACAATTTGATTGGGCTCTAAACAATTTTGGTTATACTTAATCTATAATTTCCGCGTATACGAGTATCGTGTGAAGTGATAACCATGTTAACTTTTGTATCTGCAATTAATTCCCTATAGTTATGGCAACGTACATTATTTTCCAATAACGTCAAATCTCTATATTTTTATAAACGCTAGTACTTATAATCGAAGCTAATACCTATCGCATTTAAAACTAACTTAATCTATCCAAACCAATGCAATTAAAATAATGGCGTGTCAATGTAGGAGAAATTTACCTCAGCAGCATGACCTGTACGTAGATAATAGTAGTGATGAAGGAGCCCTAGCAAACTCAAAAAGAACATATTTAACATCCGCAGATATGGCGATCCGGTCACGCGATGTGTATTACGCATTAGTACCAAATCCTGGACTAAAAACCTACATTAAATCTATTCCGGAATGGAAAAGGGAAGGACTGAAGATGAGTATATTTCTCTTGGAAGAAGCGGCAAACATGTGTGGATTGAATGGTCAGAGACTCTCAAGGTGGTACTCAGTCAGTAAATGGGCAAAGGAAAAGAATGGCCCGCTCAGCCTGGACGAGTTTCAGTGGATAGTGGAACGTTATGCTCAAGCGGACAGAAACACGGAAAATATCCGTTCATTAATCGAAGAAGATTTAAAGAAAAATGGCAAACGATTCAAGTTTGACCTCAACGATTCAAATAACTACCGATTAATAAACCCAAAATACAAGCCAAAATGCGTATCAAAAAAGAAAAAACCCTATTTGTGCCCATGCGTGGGTCGAGTGGATCCAATGGTACATAATGTGATGCATTGGGCAGAGGAAATTCTTAAGAATAACAAAATGGCCATTACTACCAAGCCAGAGACCACAAAATTCTGGCAGATATAGATGATATGGATCGACCATTTGATCTACCCAACTCATACATATGAGCAATAGGATATTTTTTCTTTGGTGAGCATCATAGCTTGTATTTTGGGTCCACTCGAATCAGCTAAAATGCAATAATAATATGTATAATAAGATTAAAATATTTTTTAAACAAAATAATTTTATTCTAATAATTATTATTTAATTATTAATTTTTTAACCAATGAACTCACACAAAACATTAAAAAAAATAACAATTCAAAATATTAGGTATAGGTAGAAAACACTCATATTGCAGAGTAGGACAATAAAATAAACTAATAATCTAAATATCAAACAAAAAATTAAAATGATTGTATATACTTGACATTTTACTAAATAATTATATTAACATTATTTATAAATTCTACAAGTTTAAAAATACTTGGACTTTATTTAAGCTATTTATGTAATATTTGAATCAACTCATTATAAACTATAGTTTTTTTTTCTTTTAATACCGATGAAAAAAAATTGTGGATAGATCCACAATAATTTTTATTAACGTTTGAACTTAAAATTATGACCAAATCATTTAAATTGAGAAAATGTACAAGTTATATTATATTGTAATTAAAAATTTATAAAATATTTTAATTTACTGAAAATATAATACAAAATTTCTCATACGTTTTTAATTATGGAAAAAAAGGAAAATGTTTAGAAAAATTGCCACATACATTTTTAATGAACGATTGAAGTCAAAATGTTGACGTTATTGGATATTAAATGTATAAAATTGGTTTCAGTTTTTTTGTAGTAATTTAAAAAAGTATTAATCGTAGAAACTTGAACCATTCTACTGTTACTTAAATTACCATTTTTTATACTTAATGAAATAATCAAACATTCATTTTAAGCTATTTATAAACATATAATTCATTTTTTTTGGTTAATTTTGATAAAAATAATTAGACACAGTTATGTCGAAAAGCTTGAAAATAAAATACAAGTTCTCATATAAGTTGTTTTTTAATTAATTGAAAAATATTGAAAATACACGCATGATTTTTTTTATTATCAGAATTTGAAGTAAACACTTTGTAAAAATTTCTCAAATATCTCAAAGATTTTCAATTTATTTTTAAGTTCAAATTTTATAAAATCTTCAGTTAGACCCTTAAAAGTCAAAGAAGTATATTAACTATGGAAAACATAACAAAAAAAAAATCACTACTTTAAAAATGTTATTTATCACATATTGTCTTTAAGAAAATATGACACCGTCTGTTGAAGCATTCAAAAAATACAAACATAGAGATTTGTCACACTTAAAAGGAATTGATGCTGCTAGTGTTCTAAATAGTAATAGAATCCATTATATATTATATACTGCTTGATCTCAGTAGGAACACAAGGGCTATTGTAAAAGATACATTTTAATAAAGACCAGCTCCTATTCAAATATCATGTTATGGTAATCCTAATACAAAAGAGGTGACATTCATGGAATACATGATAAAAGTTTATGTTCTTGCATATTTTTAAACTATGCTATATGTTAAATATGTATATAAATGCATCAGATACAATTGCATTTAATTTGTCAATTTGCACATAGATATTAGAAACATATATAATTGTTTTATTTATTTTAATCCTGAGAATGCACTTGGCTATTGGAAAGTTGGTCTTGCAATGTATAAACTGGGGCATATATTAATAATATAGGACTATAAAAAAAGCTTGTGTAATTATTCATGTTAGTAGTCCTAAACAAATTGGTAAGAAAGAAAATAAAAGTTTAAGTTAGAAAATCATGTTGTTTTTGGCTACTTGCATAATAATACTATTTAACAGAAACTGGAATAAAAATAGAATAATAGAATTTCAAGTCACTGTATGTCATAACTAGGCTCGATATAAATATAGGTAAAGCACTTATCATTAGTTAGAAGATAGTGAGCACTAGTCAAAGGACTAACAAGCTTACGATTGTCGACTTAATGTATTATGTTAATTAATGTAACAATAAGAGTTGTTATTTCATAATAAATTAAAACATATGAAAAGTTATCGTATGTATGTAATTCTTTAACATAACAATTAAGTATTTTACTAAATAATAATTTATTTTTTTTTATAAGGAAAGAGATGTTACATATTCGGCATTCATGTATGCTACATGTAGTATAAGTATCATATTACAATTGATGCAGATTGTCCATTAGTTATTACCAAGTATATAACTTTAATGAACATCGCAACAATTATTTAGTTGACAATAAAGAACTATAAAATAAGTTTGTGTAATCATACATTTTAGTAATCCACAACATGTACAATTCTATCATTCTTAATGTAGTTCAGAAATAAAACTTAATAATATCCTTTTGTTTAAATTTAAACCAGTATTACCTACTTAATGTACTACTGTAATCTAATGCTATGTTTTCTTCTTTATTTATTAGTGATATTCTGATAATGTGGCAAGTCAGTTGTTGCCTTATTACAGTTAAGTCTGTATATAACTCATAAATTCTTTAACATTACCAGACTCCTGGATAGGATGTTACAGAATGACCTAGAATCAATAAACAAATTTTAAAATCAGATTAAATATAAAAAAATATATTCTATTGTTGTACTAATAGCCATGTCTATGATTTATTAATGAATAATATGACATTGTCAACATTTAAATCAATAGAGTAAATGTATGTCAGAAGTCACACCATCGATAAACCATCCAACCTACTTATAATTAATTTCGAACAAACATAAATATAATTTGTGTATTTTACATATTAAATAATAATCATCGAGACAATAAGCAATTAAGTTAATATTAAAGAGAAGTTATTAAATGCTTTAAAATATTACTAGAAGGATATCAAAGCTATCATTATTGATGTAAAACCTTTCAAAAATTTATGTATTTCCATAATTATTCAGACAACCCAATTAATTTTTTCTCATGAATTATAATAGCTTATTTTAATTAACAAACCTACATTAAAAGTTGTAACAAAAAATTTGTATGATTTAAAAAAAAAGTAAAACACTTTCATAACTCACAGATATATTTATATAAATATTAATTTAAAATGGATTGTTTTCAGAAATATTTTTATACAGCAAAATAATACAATTAATGTTTATAATTTTTTATAAATAATTCTACCATTCTTAATGTAGTTAATAAATAGAAACTCTTTTTGATTTAATTCAAATCAATATTACCTATTTAATGCACTATCATAAGCTATAGCTATGTTCCTCTTTGTATGTTAGGGTTATTCTGACAATATAGTATGTTGTTTGTTGCATTTGTTTTAATAATGTTTATATGATTCACATATTGATTTAGAACTTCTAACTCCTTGAGAGCAGGTTACATTATACCTTAGAACTAATAATTACATTTAAAAAAATGGTTAAATAAAAAAATATATTATTTTATTATTATTGATTTAATTTTAGTTTTTTATTATCTTATTAATACTTTTTATTGAAATACAATACTAGTATTAGAATCCCTAGAAGTACTCACACTTTTTAATCTATTTTGGTATAAAATCAGACATTATATTTTTGATTTGTTTGTTAAAATAAATTAAATAATTGACAAATATATTATTAAAATAATTTTTTGACAAAGACTATGGATACTGATTTACTTTATTTAACGTTGAACAAGGACTTATGTGAGATTTACAACATATGACACTTATCATATTCATTTAGTTAAAAAATATTATAAGCAATTAAAAAAAAAATCGGAATTAAATTAATATGTCAACATTAATTATATACAATCTTAAAGGCTTACTTGAAGTTTGATAAGAAATAATGTAAAATTGTCGATTATTTTATCAATTTAGTAAAATTATGTCAGAACTAGTATTGTTAAATGGGATGGAGATATTGGTAGGTTTTTTTAAATATAGTTGTTAATGAATGTATATTTGTTAAAGATAATAATTATTTCAATTGCAGGTAAATTAAATTCAACTTGACGCTGAGTAATGAGTATGAAACTTTTGTAAAAAATGTAATTTATTGTGTTACTTTGGAACAAAAAATATTTATCTTATTATCTTTACAACTAATTATTGAATCTAGATATACCAAGGTTTATGATTACTTATTTAATATAGGTATTAACTAAATAAATTATACAATTAGTTAAGAATTAATTAATAATCGCAATGAAAGTATGTGTTGAGACTCTACACTTATATCTATTATGAGTTATGACAATACTAGATAGGAGGAGTTAAACCCTTCCAAATATCTAATAAATTAGTTAGAACTTATTACCTAGAGTAAGTCCTCGTTCGACGTTAAGTAAGGTAAATTATTTAACAAGGACTTACTGGACTTATTATACAACTATCGTATTCATATATACAAACCTATTATAGTAACAAACATGTTATAGTGTAATTATACACTAACACCACTAGTTTGTAATACATATTTTAATATTTTGTTAATAATGCTAATAATGCATAACGATTTCAAATTCTGAGGTTTTATTCTAAAGGTAAGTATGGATGAGTGCATCTTTTTGATAAGGCGAGTATACAAGGGCATTCGAAATGATTTCGTATAGAGTATGTACTTACTGAACAAATATGAATGCTCTCGAGAGCATGGAGTTGCGGTGTGCGTAGATGCGCCTCGCATACAACTTAGGGCCGCGTCACGGTTTGCGCGCGTATGCCTGGAAAGCCATCCCCCTTCCCAATAGAAAATGCATATACAAATTATGCAGATATTTTTCACGAAATTCGAAAGTCTAGTTTTGAAATTCGCAAAACACCCCTTCCCCTTCAAAATAAAAAATGCTTGAAGGGCGATCGGCTCATGTCTTGCTAGCCCCCACCATAGTTAAAATTAACATTTTAGATGCTCGTCAAGTTGGCACTGGCACATTATGCTAGAGTTAAGGTAAACAGCTTTAAAAATTTGATAAGAATTTGCTAGATTTTACTGGGGTCCCTAAACTTTGCAAATCTATAGATAAATATGCCGGTGCGTCTTTGTAAGCTCATTGACACATTGTCTGATTAAAAAAAAAAATGTTACCAATTTATTTAGACAAATTTGATGCTCCATTCCTTCCATCATTCCCAAAATTCCTGCACAACTCCGCACTACATAAATTAAAAAAACTGTAGGTTAGGTTAGGTGAGAGGGGAAAATGTTTTAACAGCCCCACCCATGTTAAGTAATTTAATTCTTTAACTTCTTACAATGCTAATATGTACTAATAGCTAAACCAAAAAATATCTAGCTGAATTAAAAATTAAAAATTAAAAATAAAAACCGTTTAAAATTATTTTTTAATAAACCAGATTGCCTTATAAAGTACATTTTGTAAGCTTTTTTTTTTTGGTGGGGTCAATTCACGTCACCCCTTAACATTTGTAAAATTACCCCTCCTTCATATAGTCCTACAGACTTTATGCTGGTATCAACATTTAAGAATTTTTATGCGACTCATTCCACGTCTCAAGAAAAAAATTGCAATTCAACGTGATGCCCGTAAAAACCAAAATATTGACGGGAATCAAATTCACGCAACACTCTTACGTGCAGGCTCCATATTCTCATTATTTGAAATTATAATATTTTTCATACCCATAACTCATCTAAAAATTTTAATTTCGTAACAAAGTAAATTATGAATAAATACAATAATAACAATTATGAAGAAAGGGTTATAAAATATATTTAATACAATTGATAGATATAAATACAATAGAAAAAAATTATTAATAAAAACAATAAAAAGAATGATGGAAAACTTATAAATAAAAATAATTTATAAATATAATTAATAAAAATTATGAACATATAAAAAAAATAAATTAAATTAATGATTAATAAAAAGGAATATTAAAATTTATTAATAAAATCTAATTTTTAGTAAAGATGAATATGTACTAAAGTTATATTCAGATGTCCTAACTTAGTAATAAATAATTCACCTTGTGTTTTGCAAATTATTTTTTCATAATTTGTATTCGTCGTTTTAACTTTCTTATGAAATTTAATTTTTTAAGCGAGTATTATGGGTATGAAAATTATTGAGATTATAGACCACGTAAGAGGGCTGTATGAATTTCGTTTCCATTATTATTCTAGTTTTACAGGCAACACGATGAATTACATTTTTTTCGTAAACTTACTTACAAGTTAAAAATAAAACCATCTGAGCTAAATTTGAATAAGGTTTGAAGAATTTAATTACTAATAATATAGGATAAAATGAAAAAGATAGCTTTTTTACTGACCCGCAACTCAAGGTATTTAATAATATCATGGACTCAGTGATATGAAGTTGTCTATGTATTTATTATACCTAATAATAATTATGATTTACAAAATACAATAAAAAAAAAAGACTTTTTAATTGAATTTGTAATTCCAAGTTTTATAAATTAAATATAAATTAATAAATATAAAAAGGATATTAATAATTATCTTTATACTAATAACATATTATTTTTGATCATAATTTGTATGATTTTTAGTAATATATATTTTGACCTATACTTTTGTATATATTTTTGTGTGACTGCGGTATTACCTAGCTATAGAGATAACGACAGCAATTTGCTTTTAATTTGTAAAAAAATTTTAAAAAAAATTCTGCACTTAGTTTTAAAAATTTGAAACTTTAGATACATTGTTGACAACAAGTTTATAGTTTGAATTCAAGTAAAAGGAAAATATTCGGACTTTTAGTTCCGAATATACTTTATACATTCCTACTTAGGTGGCCGCAATTCCGGGACTCGTGGGTGACGCGGGTATAGTTGTGTTTAATACCAGGATCTCATACGCTGATACGCATAGAGTGGCAAGTACGCGTAAAATCGTCCGCTATGCAGGGACGAAACACATAAATCGCGTAGTCAAGAGAATTCAAATACATAATATGTATGCACTTCTCGTGTGCGTGCGGATAAATTTAAATTGAGATCTTATACAAACATTAAGAAAATAATATCAAGAATAAATAGATTTTCCTAGGCCTTATCAATATATATGCTTGCAGACTTCTATATATCCGGCGATAACTTTATGTTTTATACAAATATGAACCAATTGCAATTTTCAAGCAATCAAATATTGATAAAATAAAAGTATGTGTGTTATTATATATTTTTAATTCTAAAACGGAGAACTTTTTTATATTGTTGCACTTCCTTTGTCGGCGCTTACGAGCTGCTACAGTTATTTGATAATTTATAGTGGAGTACTGGAGTCGAATGGAAACGTAATTCATCCATGTATGATACATTAGTTATCTATTCGAAATTGTATATACACTACAGGTACTATAGAATGATCTTGTTTTAATTTTTACTTAAATCACGGAGGTGATTAGAATTTTCTAGATAATTATATAAATTAATATTAAAATATCTATAATATTCTATTATCTTACCTAGATATCAATTTAAATGTTATCTATTTATCTATCATAGATAAAAGCTTCAGTCATATACTGGAATATATGTAGATATTATTATTGGGTCATAGAAATTATTAAAATTAGTTTTAATATTATGTATATTTTATGTTCTTGGCATAAGGACCTATTTTCGTTCACGTCGTCGCAGTGCGTTTACAACAATGGTCAGAAACTCAGACAATAACGATTTCTATTATAATATTAGTATTACCATTGAAATAGTAGTATTAATAATCAATATGATATTATTCATTAGGTAAGACTAATTAGTTAGTATAAACTGTAGTCGATCAGTACGCCGAAATAAAGCTATTAAAATAAAGTGAATGACGTTACACCCCTACCAGACGAAGAAACATATGTCGGAAACATGTTTTTTCGACATTGTCGTCAACAATATTACTTATTTCAAGTCATAAGCTGACACATAAATATTTGACAACGACAATGTCACAAACATATGTTACCAACAAAAGTTACTTGGCCTGGACGGAGCTTTAGGTTGAAACATGGAAAGTCCGAACTCAATAAAAATTATAAATAACAAAAAAATATTATTTCGTTGAAAATAAATCCGACGCCAACACTCTAAAGCTTGTAAATAACAAACCCGATTTTGTTGGCGCCTAACACAACAAAGCTTATACTATATTTGTAAATATATAACCGAACAGACACTTAATATCTGTTGGTTCATCATCGCCATAATCTGTAATAAAATAATATAATAATATATAAATGACATCCGCGTCGAGTCGTAAACGAAGGTGGACAAGGGTCGATATTAAATGCATTATGTGCATTATATAGGTATCGGTTGACGCTAAATCCCTGTTTAATGTATTTACAAAATCCGATTTCGTCGTTGCCCAACACAACGAAGCTTCTTCTATATTTTTAAAATATATGACTGATGAGTTACTTATTATTAGGGTTCGGGACTTGTTGCATTTACATATTTTTTTAATAATGATTGTCCAAGGAAGATATAAATTTGTTGAATGACGATACGGAATGAAATACAAAAATATTAATTGCAAATTTTGTATATTTTGCGTTTTTTTATGCAAAAACCATATTTGACAAATATTGACAATTAAATTGTTTTTTTTATAACATATATAAGTATTTTTACATTTTATCTTAAGTCCAATTATTTTATAGGTTAACCTTATTTTTAATTATCATGCGTCTTTCAATAAACCTTTATAATCATAGAACAAGTCATCTCGTCATTAGACAGAGTAACCATAAGGAAATGCCTAATAAATGTTCTTGTGTGTAGCTCAGGTATTTTTAAATTAATACTATCATTTATCGTAAATTGTTTTAAGTATTTAAAATGAAAATCAATGAATATTAAATCGACATACAGAGTAATATAATGTTTATAAAATTATTGTTGTCAACAAATTACTGAATAAAAAACATTGTTTAAGTCTATATTTTAATAAAAATTTTTAATTGATATAAAAAAAAATTTAGTTGTATATTTTAATTATTTTAAGTCCATATATGCATGTATATTTCCTACAATTTGTGTATAATAAGTCTCGAACGCTATTTATTAATTTTTAGCCTATCGTCACCATAATGTGTAATAGAATAATATAATAATATATAAATGACATCCGCGTCGAGTCCTAAAGGAAGGTGGATAAGGGTCGATTTTAAACGTATTATGTGTATTATATAGGTCCCAGCCGACGCCGATGCTTGGCTTGTAAATGCCAAATCCGATTTCGTCGTCGTCGGGACCAACTAAACTAATTCTTTATGTGTATAATATACGACCAAACAAACACTTATTATTATTATTTTTTTTTTTTTGGTGTATTGTCACCATAATGTGTTATAGAATAACATAATAATATATAAATGGCATCCGGGTCGGGTCGTAGTCGAAGGTGGACAAGGGTCGATTTTAAATGTATTATATGTATTGTATAGTTATTGGCTGACGCTGACGCCCTGCAGCTCGTAAATACCAAATTCGATTTCGTCGCCACCGGACATAACTACGTATATATACATTCATATAATATATGACCGAAGAGACAATTATTATTGTCTTGGGTCTGTATAACACAGAATATAAAGGTGAGCTTCGCTGTGCACACATAGTCATGTTGTCACTGCAGTTGGGCATTGTCCCTATTTTATATATTGTATACACATGGGGTTTGAAATTCAAGTGCGTTGCTTCTTTTGTGTTGAATTAGAAATAATTGAAACTGTTTACATACTATTGTGAAAAAGATACAATAATGCCATTGTCGATTTGAGAAATATTCATTTCAAAAAAGTTTAGGTTCGAATTTTTTATACAATACTGTTTCCTTTAATCCACGTTCCAAATATATCGACACTGTTAGGAATAATATACATTATTAATGCTATTTGTAGTGTAATATTATATAGTACCTTTCCGATGTATGTGTTTTATATGACTCTTTATTAGTTATTATGTTGGTTTCTACACGCAGGGATGAGCAAGATACTTAAAAATCAATATCCTAGATATTTGATACTTGGCTTTTCAGTATCTTAGATACTCGATACATTTGAATAATATTAGTCACGGTTTTTTTAAAAGTTGTATTTGTTCACACTATGTTTTTATATTTTAAAAGTTAATATAGACTACATAAGTAAAACACTTAAAAGTAATAATAATATTCTACAACAAATTAATAATTATTATTCATGTACATAATTTCCTTCCTTGACACATATTTTAGTAACCCTACATAAAAATGTGTGTAATTATTGCACATAATATATTAGTCTATTAAATATACTATATAATATCTATTATAAAATCAATGGTATTATCCATATATTGGGGATGCCAATAACATTAAATGTTATAATTTGATGAAATTTTTATTATTATTTCTAGAAATAATAACAATTTGTTTATAAATAATTAGGCTAATATTCTATAGTACTGGAAGTCAATGTTCAAAAATCGAAATTTCCAGACATTAATGAAATATAGTTAATTCCAATTGCAGGAACGCAAGTTAGTGTCAATCGCCTTTTTATATGATCGCCCTATGACCCTATGGATGTATAACATACCATCCATAAACCTGGAAAATTAGTTATTAGTTCCAGTAAATTTATTAATTGAAAAAAATTATTATAAAATATTCCACAAGAGTAAGTCACTATTATAATATATTTTGTACATATATTATATAGATATTATAACATATATTAATAATTAATAAATTAAACTATTATAAATTGTTTGTGCATTTTGTTACCTCCTTTTAGTAAATGTATACTACGAGGCATGTTCGAAAAGTAAGGGCCGTTCGCTTATATTTCCAAATCGACAAGTTGTAACACGTTTAAACTTGTGCATATCGGTACGTGCATTACCCGTGCATTTATTTCAGGTGTTGTTTTGATTCAGTAGTAATTTTCCTATTTGTGCGTACAGTAGACAATGTCCGCGATAATCGCTGATCCCGTCAGCTGTGAAGTTCGCGCTGTAATAAGATTTTTGTGTGCAAAAGGATCTTCAGCTGCTGAAATTCATCGAGAGTTATGCCTAGTTTATGGACCTACTGTAATG
>JACXSJ010001438.1:0-92158 GCA_014851325.1 Pentalonia nigronervosa
AAGATACGATGAACTCATAAAAGAGGTAGAACAAGCGAAGGTCAATTCAAAGAAAACAACGAACGAATACAGGAGACTAAATAGATTTGACGTACTCACAATCGGTGAGTCTAAAAAGTTAATTGTTCCACCAAGTAAAACCAATGGTGACTTTATTTATTTTGTAAAATGCAATGAAATGTTCGATATATTGCACATGGCTCATATAAATTGTGGTCATGGTGGTCGAAACCGAATGGAGCAATTAATAAAACAAAAATACAAAAATATTACCAGGAATATAATTTTATTATATTTACAGTTATGTGAAATATGTAATAAAAAACACGCTCATCCCAAAAAAGGTTTAGTAATAAAACCAATTTTGCAATCGTTTCTGGGTTTAGAATCGTTTTTTGATTATACAAATTTACAATGCTTTGAGATACTCAATGACGTGGTGCACTGGGCTTGGTAATTGACATCTATAATACAACAGAGCGAATACTCTGTTTTTTCTACTTTTAAGCATCTACGTAGATTTAAATAGTTTTAATACTAAATAGGTACTATATAGGTAGGTACATCAGTCATTTATAACAAACTATGAAGCTTTAGGATTTTCATAATATTTTTTTAGTATATTTATTATATATTATGTCTAATGTTTCAGTAGGTAATCTAATCGTCGTACAAGTTACGGATAAAAGGTTAAGGATTAAATTAATTAAAAGTTAAGGATAAGACATGTTATTTAATTAAATAATATTATATTATAGTATCTATACGATTGTACAGAATAAATGTTCTTAAAAATGTGAAAATGTCGTTTTCGAGTAAACTTTATAACTTCAGAAATTATATCGAAAAACTTGGTTACATAGTTAACAAAATTTTTAAAATGTTGATGTTTACGTACAAAATAATTAATATTTGTCATTGACGTTTGCGTGCATTTGCGGGAACGCTCTGTTATTTGTTTTTTCATTACAGTATAATAATCATTAACTACTCACACATTCACTCTAAATGTACGTGAGTATCTAAAAAGTTATCTATATCAAACTCCTTAAAAACTATCAGTATCAAAGTTTGTTAAATAATTTTAAAAATAATTAGAGTAATAGAATTTCCTCATTGGACTGCAATTGTGTTATTCAATTTTAGCCAAAAATTTCACATATTTTAAATTTTTCATTATTATTATATTAAATTTGTTAATTACTAATCCAATACCGATGATTGTAGAATGCCGTGAATAGATCCATACAATTTGACTATAAATAATTTGAAATTTTTATTATGCATGGAAAATCGTAATATATATCGGTAATGATGAAAAATGTTAAGTCCCTGCCAGTTAAATTTTTGAAAATACAACAAATAATAACCAAAGTTATTGAAATTGTTAACATTTATCTGCTCCAAAACGTAATAACAGGTGTATAGACACAAAAAAATTAATATATGTAAGTAATTTGTACTCTAAGAGTTTTAAGTTTTATTGAAATACTTTATATTTCATTTTCTTTTGATACAGTTAGTTATTACACCTGCTCGTCGATAGAATGGTATCAAAAAGTTTTCTTTTACTAATGATTAATATTAATTGAAACGCCCAAGACGAGCCAAACTTAATTAAAGATTCAAGCGCCAAACATTTTATGAATTCCGAATTTGTTCATATTTTGATTTCATTCGTGCTGTGAATTTTAATAACTTAAAAATTAGTCCTGTTTGTAGTAACTGTCTTATTTAATAATAATATCATGAATAAATAAAAATATCGTTAGGTATTGATTCGGAAATCTTGCCCGCTACTCCACGACGGTCGGAAAAAACATTTACTGGACAGAAAAATGCCATTTTCCATAGCTTCAACCGTCATCAAAAATTAAACTTTTTGTGCAGGCGTGACAAAAATAATTTTCGGCGTAGATATTTCCTACAATTGCGTTGGCTTCACAATGTTATTATTATTATTATTTTTATACTATTTATACTATTTGTATTTCCATTAGAATAATTTTTCATAAATTATTTTATTTTGTAATATTATATTGAGAAGCAAAATATGAACAATTTTTGGTTTGAGGCGAGTTTCCACTGTCACAGTGTCGAAGTAATTTTTCTAATTGATTTTATAGCTCTGCGGGGAAAATACAAATAGGTACCTACTTGACATTTATTAGGTACTACTAAATAATTAATAAATGTAAAAATGATAAATCGTCAAAACCTTTCAAAAAGTGATTAAAACCTACAAAACTAAATTATATATATAATTATAGTAAGCCAAGTTTACCTATGCACATTTTCTTGAATACAATATTTCTAACACACCTGTACTATTCTTGTTGCACGAAGCTAATGTCCGACAACCGCGATCACGGTTCGTCCAATGATCGTCACCATTCCTACTTTTTGCCATCAAATAAGTCATCTGGTCTTTAAGTGCGTACGTTTTTGGACAATTTCCCGATATAGTTTTATCAGAGAGGGGCGCATATAATATGTATAATATCTAACACATATTATATATACACTTCACCGCTACGCATCATACAGAATGATTCACCAAACATGCTCACGCCTTTTTTTTCTTCAACAATGCAGTAATTCAAGATCTGATTTTTGGAATTTTAAAATATACTTAAAAGATCATATTTTCAAATTCTTGACGTTTTTTTTTTTGTACTAAAAAGTAAAAGAGTGACCTGCGGAGATACAAACTTCAGTTCTTCAAAACATGAGAACCTCCGTTGTCACTACAAATTGGATATTTTTAGAAACGTTGATATATCGTTGACGTTTGTATGAGTAGTTTTTGAGATATTTAACTTTGATTAGGTACTAAAGATAAAAAGGTCCATGATGCTGTACATTCGAATATTGAATTACGCATATCAACATTTTCAAAAAAATTATTCACTAAATAATTTAATCGCAAAGTCGCAAATTCAATGATTCGAAGACCGCTTTATTAATAGTTGTACTTTTATTTTAAATGCTGAGCAAAGCGTTGTCCATTTTTTTTTTTACATCTTTCATCATCTATTGAAGCAGTGAAAATGTTTCTATCTATTACTTAGAGGATAAGGTTAGTTTAGGTTACAGAGAAATTAATCAAAATTACTATCATTTTCAAATTATTTTGTTGTTCAAAATGTATAGAATTTTTATCATTCATACCTTAAGTTTAAGAAGACAAGATTCCACATAAGTTGTTTTGATTGTATTAAAAAAAAAAATATTTTAAATGAATTATTCTTATGATTTTTATTTAAAGGCTTTTGAAGTTTAAATTTGGATACAATTAGATATTTGAATAAAGTATAACGATTTTAGTTATTTTGTTATAAACCAAAAATATTATTGAAAGGACTTGAAACTTTTAAATAGGTATATTATTATTAAAAATTTTGAAATATTTAGATTAATTTTAAACAAATACCTATTTATAATACAAACTTATTCACATTATTTTACAGTTAAGTCGGTATTGACTCAAAAGTGAAATACAATAAAATAGAATCTAAATATTATATACTTTTATAATAAATGCAATGTTTTTGGTAAAAATTAATTCAATTTAATTTACACTTGGTAAAATAAATGCATCTAATAACAATATAAAAATATTATCATAAAATATATTTGGTAATATTATTAATATTAACCTGCAGACCTCTGCTCAGAATCGTTTTTCGTATGCAATGATTTATCATTGAATTAAAATATAGCACAAGCATTACAGTTACTTACTCAATGATGTGGTATACTCAACAGCTACTATACAGAAGAATGGAACCAATTTTTTTTTAAATTTTAATTTTTTAAAGGAGTATACAGTAAGTACGGAAGTAAGGAAAAGTAAAAAAGATAGTGGCAGATAAATCAATACACGAGCAAATGCAGTCGGAGAACGTACAATATTTATTATATAAGACAACAATCCGTAATGAATAATATTACAACAATATAATCGAACAAAGTCCGGTCCCCGACAATTTTTTTTCATTTTAATAAACTACATTAAAAGTTATTAAATAGCCAGAATGATTTTTGGATATATTTCAACTGTGTCTCAACTAGTGGTGAGCTGACATTTTTGTCATTGTATTACATGCTAAAAGTTGTTTAGAGCAATCACCAAAAATCTTTTCTAGGCTTAAATAAAATAACTACTATATTTGTCTTAATATAAATTATAGCACTAAAAACATGCATACTACTTTTTTTTTTATTATTGTACCATATTCTCCTTGTTATTATATAATAATAATTATACAGTACAACAATGATAATAGATAATAATGATTAAATTACATAATAAATATAAATGTATAATAATATAGGTGTATAACTAACGAATAGTATCGAATTTTCTTACTCATTAACAAATTTAATTTTAAATAATATTATAAATCATAAATATAAAATATTAAAACTAATTAAAACTATATCTATATTAAAAGGTACTACTTGTTTCTAGTACAAGGTGCATTGTAGTAGCAGTAGTAATCTTTTATAATTCATTTGTTTTTCCATTATGCGTAAATGTAACATGCATTTTTAAAAACTACTAACTTATAACCTAATAGTAATATGATATTCCATTTTGACGAGAGTTCTCGTTTACATACTAATATATTGATTGTTTATTTTATTTTATCAGTTATAGCTGGGGGCAGCACATAGTTTCAAATAAAATAAAATAGAACAATCAAAAAATAAAACTAAACTAAACAAAAATATAATGAAAACCTTAAGATATAAATATAAAAATATAATATATTTCTTATTTAAACATACTTAGCCTAATGTTATACCTAACTTAATAATAATTCTTAAATGTAATTAGAACGAATGCCATAAAGAGGTATGTCTGAAACATCTAACACTCTTATGGCATGACTAAATGTAAGTAGAATTATCAACATCATAGCTAAGACTAGCCAACACCACTGCGTAAGCAGGATAAGTGTTGACAAGTTTTAAACGGATAATAAGGAAAAAATAAAAAAAAAACTGAAATAAAAACAAAAACTATCTAATCTATAATAGACTTATCAAATAAGACTTTTAAAAAATTAAAATTAACACTAACCTTAACTGAGCTCTGTTACTAAAGCTTATGCAGTTAAGGGCTAACTATAATATATATGTACAGGGATCAAAAAATATTTAATATAAAAAAAAATATCAAGGTTATTTTGTGTACAGATCACAGATACAATAATAGTTTGAACGAACGTTTTGAATAAAATAAAAATTAACCTAACAAGATAAAAATAACTAGAATTTTTGTACAATTACAGTAATTTGCTCACTTATAAACACTGATATATTAACAAATAAATAATGACAAAACTGAAGAACTTGATCAGGAAAGGGGACTCCTGGGAAATTTTGTTGTGCGTGTGTAATTTTTGAGGTCCAAACTATCGCGACACTGTGCCCGGGGAATAGGGGAATATGATTGGCTAGAAATTAAATAACTTGAGAAATAATACAAAATTTTCTTCGAAAAAATAAAAGAAGTGCAATTGAAAGGGGTGGGGGGAAGGTGAGAGATAGAATAGAATTCCTAAAATATAACTTAATTTAACATAATAATGATCTGAAACACAACTTAGAACCCTTGAATCTGGATAGTCCACAAAAAAAAAAAAAAATACTAACTGTGTTTGTATAACCCACGGAACTTAAACATATTGTTAATTATCGATAATCGATAAAATAATAGTTATTCCGAACGGAATTTGTGTTAACTACAATATTATTATTGAATCTAATATGATGTATTAACCAGGAGTCCAAGAATCTTTATTATGATCTCAATATTGTATTCATCTGATAATCAGTAGAATTTATCTCGAAATCCTCTTATAAACTATTAAGATATATTGAATACTTTATTATATCAATAAGGTATATTGAAACACTAAGCGTAATATTTTTATTGTTTACAATAAATTATGAACTAGATTAATGCTAAACCTTAAACATCTAATTACGCGCGATACAACCATTCTGTAGCAGTGTGCGCGACATCGTGCCCGAGACAATGACAAGACGTTCATGACGAATTACTAATGGCGGCGGTGCGACACGGATGATGTCGTGATGTTATTATTATAAAAATTTGCAACCGTTCAATCTTCTAATCGTCGGTAGAGGCGGCGGCCTGCTCTCGCTGCTGTTGTTCTTTGGCCTGCCTGCGTAAAGCCCTGGACCGGATGCTCAACATGTTGTTCATCACTGTCCGGGCCATCATCGACTCGGAGATGCTCTCGGCAAGTTTGATGCCTTTCACCTGCGAGTTAAAATTACAGCGAACATTAAAATAAAATAATATTAAACGACCGCAGTGGTGATACAATTATAGATGTGTTGGGCCGACGACCATGGTCGACAAATATGCAGTACCTATATTGACGTTAACGAATTTTCTCCGATTCTGTCGGTTCACGACATTGGTGGAAAGGGAGAGGGGGTTATATGAATCGTTTTTGGATATATAATCGATAAAACACGAGAAAATCGATATTGCAATGATAAACGTTGAAGTTTACATTAAAATGACGAGTGAAATGGGCTTGAAAAGTATAAAAAAAAAAAATTTTAATGACAAATGACCATAATATTATCACAGTTCTTGAACTCTCTGCTCTGATTTTCCTCTTTCAACCACTCTCACACCTATAACTCCATCCCACCACTAATAACAGGTTATAAGACAACGAAGTACCTATCTACTATAATTTTGGATGGTAACGGTATTACAGTTTGGACGATACAATTATTATAATATTAAAAATAGAAAAAGCTGTAACTTACCATCAATGAGTGTGGCAGGTAACCAGTGGTGCTCGATTCCAGTCCGGTAGTCTGAAGCGCTGATCGGACAAAAGTGTCCGGCGACGGAACCAGCCACGAAGTCCGCGCGATCTTGCTCATCTTGGTGGCCACGTATCCAGGCATCACGCACTGCACAGTGATGTTTGTGCCATGCTTGCCTCTACCGCCGTATTCTGTGTTCAATTCGCGGCTAAATTTCTCGACGAATTTCTGCGCCACGCCATTATAAAACAATCAAAAAATCAAAAGTTACGATATTACAATATAATATTATATTACAATATTTAAATTCAAAAGTTAATCGTTAAACTTTGTGATAAGTATCATGCGCTGTTAAAAATATGTAACACATTATGCAGAAATCATATACGGAATATTCAGTATTGGGTTTTAGTCGTTTGACGAGAGAATTATTGATTCGAAAGGAATTATATTTACGAGTCGCTTGAAAACTTAAAATCTTGTAATAATATCGTTTGGTTTGTTTTAATCTCCTTTCCCCCCCACCCCGACCGGTTTCACAGATGACTCAGTGATACTCCCGACCAATTAAATCATAAAGCTCTAGTTGCGCCTGTGGTACCTATATAATCGCCCAACGATGATAACAATAATAACGATAAAAGCATGCAACATTTACCTTAGTGGCACCGTACATCGTCAACAGTGGGCACGGGATCTGGGACGCGGTGCTTCCGATGTTGATGACGCACCCGCGCTTCCGGTCAGCCATGCCGGGCATCACCAGCCGGCACATGTTGACCATGGATGTGATGTTGCATCGGACCATGTCATCGAACAGCTGCGGTCCCCATCCAGCGGACGAAGCGGCCTTGCCACCGTCCGCGTCGCCGCACCGGTCTTCGGCGGCCTTTAGGAAGTACTCGGGGTGCGGGTATGACAGCCCGACGTTGTTGACCAGCACGCCCACCTCGAGCCCGTGGAGCTCGCGGCCCACGTGTCCGAACACCGTGGCCGTGTCCGGGTCGGTGAAGTCGGCCCGGATGCACTTGACGCGGCGGCTCGGGTGCTCGGCGCGGATCTCTTCGGCGGTCGCATCCAGTTTGGCCTGCGTCCGGCTGACCAGCACGACATCCATGCCGCGGCCCGCCAGTTGCCGGGCGTACGCTTTGCCCAGCCCGTCCGTGGCGCCTGTCACGACTTGAAAACAATAGCGCGCGCACGCAAACGTACATTTTATACACGCGTAAATCGACTTATAAACTATTTGAACATTTATTTTGCATTGACCATTGCGCAAAGCACATCCGACAGGATGACGTCGACACCCAATAACGGAACTAAAGATTCGAAACGGAAATAATAGCGGCACACGGTACAAAAATATCATAATATATATTTGTAATATGTAAAAATATATGTATATATGAGTTTGTTTACGAGCTAATTTTGAGAACTTTCAATATTTATACTTGTTTTATTGTTATCGTGATAGAGGTTAGTAGTGAGGGTGGGGGGAGGTAATACTTAAAAACAAATTACAATAAAAAAAAAATAAAGTCCCATACAATATTGTGTAGTATTTATGATATACTGTAATACACGCATACAATACGAATCGACACATACGGATGAGAAATGATATACACTGTTTGGGTAGGTATTTAAAAGAACTAGTATTGATAGTATATTGTTAAAGACTATATGATGGAAACCACCCCACCTGTACGCGATCGATTGCAGTAGCAGAGTTTTATAGTGACAGAGGCCGTTATTAATTATTTCATCAGGCTTATATCGATAATACAAAAATAAACTTAGATTTAGTGCACCACCAATGTTATATTCTTATAAATAGTAACGCGTAAATAATACAAAAAATGTATGACCTATAAATAATATTGCCTCAGAATTGTACGTCATCGTTCAAACTCATCACGGGCAACCTAATTCTAATAAAAGCATTTTCCTCATCATCATCGTAATCAAAGATTACTGTATTAATAACATCTAATAAAATATTTTGTGACTACTGCAAGTGCTGGAGACCGAAACTGAAACGTTGCGTATTGAAAACACTCAACGTAAAATAAAACAAACTTAAAACTAATCAAACAAGTTTTTAAATAATATACTTATAAACAATCTCTTTATGGTTTTTTTTTATAATTTTTAATTTTTACAATTTTTTTTCGAACGTTCGCCACGAGAATGCGGTGACGTCTGGACCGAAGCACCGGCTCAAGGCATGTTAAACGGCCATAATCACCGGCGCGCCGCGACCGCTCATTTTTAGAATTTAGTAGAATTGTGTCGATGCACTTTTGTCAAAATACCAAATGGTAAAGACATAAGTGCTTTTTAATGAACTTAACGCTAATTAATGAAACGTTGCGCATTGGAAACAGACAACATATAATAAAACAAACCTAAAACTAATAAAAAACGTTCACATACTAGCTATAAATGAAAGAATCTATATTCTTTCGTGATTTTTTTTTTGGAATTTTCAATTTTTTCAATTTTTTTTCTTGAACGTTCGCTACGAAAACGCGGTGACGGCTGAACCGGAGCACAGGTTCCTCAAGACGCGCCAAACAGTCATAATTACCGGCGCGCGATCACTCGTGTTTTAATTATATATATTATGTTTTAATGTATACTTTGCTAAAATACCAAATGGTATAATAGCAGTAGAACTAGTTTAAATATTATTTTAATTTACATTATTATATAGTAATTCCCATTTCAGCCATCATAAATCCATCTAGTCTACTGCTTAAGCCAGATATTTTTTTGTTTTATTTTAATTTTTTTTTTTTTGGTTAAGCAGTAATACGGTCTAATATACGGTTTAATATAACTTGGACTTAACGATGCATGGGTAACGAATGCGTCTAACATGTGCGTCTTGGACACTGGCTATTTGCCACTGCCAGATATCCAGCACGAGAGTACCTTATAATTTATATGGTGATAGCTGTACATGAGACAGCGGATACACACCTCTTAAAATTAATAAAATGGATGATATCATAAACCAATTTAATGGTAAACCTTAATAAAAATGTCAAATAAGTAAACTCAACAACAAAACTGAATAATAATATGCTAATTAGTCGGTGCGTTTTTCGATTTTTTTAACCATCATCCAATATTGCATAGTTATTTAAATTAAATATTTTCCTATTTATATTACTAAAAAAAAGATTTTATTTTGTACTGCCTGTGATAATAATAATTATTATTGAAGTGTTTCTACATTGTTATTTTAGTTATTAAAAAAAATGTATAGTTAATTATAAATTAATGTTCTTGTCAACGATTTGTAGTATTTCGATATTTTATGGTATTTTTTTTTAACTTTTTTAAATATAATTTTAAAAGAATTATTTTTTGTCACCGACTTTCTAAAACTAATAAAAATTATTGCAAATTATATAAAACAAAATAACGCTATACACAAATTACCGACGTTCTCAGTTCAATTAAAAAATTGAATCCTAAGTGCCCCTCTAATTAAAATTAATGTAATATTTCTGAGTCTTTGTCCATCATTTCAACGATAAACGTTGAATCCATGGATTTTAATACTATAAACTAAACTAATATACATTATACATTATATACATTAAGTGCGCTAAAATAAATCTTAAAATTAAGCGAATCGAACTGATGACAATTAGTACGTACACGAATATAATATAATACCACTCCGTCAAGTCTCGAGAAAAAACGATGCGTCCTCCTTCCCCATTAAAACCAAAAAAAAATTAAACCTAACTACATCTATGATATACATAATATACATTTCTTAAAATTAAAATACATATTGTTTAATATTTACAGTTAATTTTCATAGACTTCGTCCGCTATTCCTTGTTGGGCTGTTGTTCGGTGTCCGAAGATGTTGACGGTTTTAGTTTTCGCGCGTTCGAAGGTGAATCGCTCCTATCACGGGACCGCTGTCGCTTTGTCGCCGGATTCCTTGCGAGGCCGCCACCGCTTACAGCGATGGTTGTCAACACATCGCTGTTCGACATTGAGTCGTCGACGGCAGCGGTGGCGGCGGCGGAAGTTTCAGTGGTAGATGTAGCTGCTGTCTGCAAAGGTCGATTGTCAATAACACAAACGTTGACGACGTCCTCGTACTTCGGTAACTGCCCGGAGAGTTCAAGTAACGCAAGCGCGGTCTGCGACAAAGTGACGGTAGCGCCGTCGTCAATTGATGCAGTCTGCAGGGTCGACTTGAGCGCTTCTGGTGGTGACGGTGACAAATTAGATAGCTCGGCGGTCTCTACGGTTGTAGCGGCGGTACTAGCGCTAATGTCGATGGTGGTGGTGGGGGAGGAACCCAGCAACCGTGACGACGGATGAAGTGAGGATGAGGGAACGAGTGGAAGAGTGGGTGACCTCGGCCCGGGCAGCGGTGATGTCGATCTTCTCCCCGTTTCTTCCAAGGAAATGATGCGCGCGCCACTATTTGATGACGACGGTGAACAAAATCGACGCGGCCGACGTTGGTCGTGGATCCGATTGCGACTACGACGCTGAACCCGCATTACCGGTGGCGCCAACAGGTTGTCCGAGATTGCGTGAGACGGTGTCGCAGCCTTGGACGACAAACTTTTAGTTTCTACTACTCGTCTACCATTATGTCGGCAGGGTAGCTCCTCAATAATACAAGATTCTGGAACATCAGGTGGGGGGGTAATGACGATGATGGGTGATGATGGTAGTTCTGACTTGCACACGTCAACTGACCCGTTTGAAGAGTCTGGTTCCTGTTGACTTGGCTTGTCGTCGTCAAATAGCCGGTCGGAGTTCAGACAAATTCGAAGTTTGTCCAGAGACTCAATCTTGGAAATCTGATTGGTAGAGGTGAATGCACAGGATGGTAGCTGTGTAGTTATTATTTGCCCAGAGACTATTTTATTAGCCAAATTTTCCATCAGCAACACTTGTGCATTTATAGAATTTAACAAGGTCGAAACGGACGATTCTGGATAGTCACAGGAACCTGATTTTAATATTAAATTCGCCAATGATTCTACTGTTTGCTGTATGTTATTTGTAAAGAATTTTTCCCCAATGCCTGCATTGACATTCCATTTGTCATCTGCCGATATATTTTCTTTTTCTGGTCTTGTTTCTTCCGCTGGTCCTGCAATCGGCTCAACCGTTATTTTATATAGACAATCAGCCATTCTTTTTATACCATGAAATATTTCAATATGGGTCGATGACAAACCCTTTGCCATCGCTGCGACTGATAATGCAATTTTCCTCCCATCAATGTTTTCATGTGGACGGCGCCCATTGTCATTTTCTAGTTGCGTTCGGCAGTTTGTGTCACGTAAACGTTCTTCATTTTGTTCATCACTATATAATTCAATAGATGAACAATCACTAGGCTCACTGTCGCTATCTATCTGTATAACTTCTATTGTGTTATTTACGTTAACGTTATCATTTATAATTGAATTTTGAATACCATCTTTGTTGTTACTTATTTCTTTTTCCACCACAAAATTTTTCGTTTGTGACGTCCCTGATGAATCATTATTGTAAAATTGGCGATGAGTAATTTTAAAACGATTTCGTAGTTGCTGGCGCCGTTGCAACCGCTGTTTATATCTTTGATATCGCAATGAAATTCCACGTAAACTAGTTTCATTTTTATTGCAAAACGGCGTATGCATAGCATGATAGGGTTTAAGTGACCGATATTGACGAGGTTCACTATCGTAATTTGTTTTAGGTGATGAGTGATTTCGGTCACTTTCGCTGTACGTTGATGATATTTCGGATGCACTCGAGGATTCAGTATCGCTTTCTTCAATATTTTTAATAATAGTATCCAGCTCATTGGAATTTATTTCTCCATCTGGCCCTCGAGTGACTTGGACATTTTTATCTTTCAAGATGGTAGTGTTTACCCTTCTCATGTATTCAGACATTTGGTTTGAGGGATCATTCAACTCTTCACTACACCAAATGGACATAAACTCTTGTGATATTCTTATAGCTTCATAGTACCGACGCCGCAGGGTCTGTATGCGACGTAAAAGCTGATCAGATGATATCGTTCGTTGTGTCTGGTCGGCCACCTTTTCTACCATCAAATTATTCTGCCGTCGACATTTTAAGTTGCCCCTTTTTTCTTTAAAGTAACTAACTTCTCTAGGGGTCAACTTATGTCTATAGTGCTTTAGAATAATATTGATGGCTCGTTGTACTCTATACTTGATTCGACGATTATAACTATTCGATATTTTTAAATTTTCTTTAACTTCCGCGTCTTCTTCATCATCCGAACTTATAACGACCACATCATCTTCATCATTACTACTATGGTTTTCCTCGTCACTATCATTAACAGTAATTACAGATAAAACGGAAGTAGTAGGAGAGTTTAAAAGTGTTTGGTCAATTTCCCCCGGTGTAGTTAAATTTGCTAGATGCTGCTGTGGTGATGATGCAGACGACATCGTTTTTTCAGTATCTAGCTGCGACGTACTGCACTCGTTGTCGTATTCATTGGAAATTTGGTCCATGTCAAAGCCTTAAATTTAAATTACGCCAAACGTATAATATTAAAAAGCACTAAATAATAATAATAATAATAATAATAATAAATAAACCTTTATAGTTGCGTAGTCAACAGATAAAATTCTATGTCGATGTTGTGTCGTAGCACTATATCGGATGTCTTCTGCACTGCGATATGTACAATAAGAGTGTATAATCAGCGATCGGCAATCGGTAAATCGGTCTATATATATAAACACGAAATTGACGGTAAAACGAAAATGTTAGGTTAGGTCAAGTAATATTATGTAGATACTCGCAGAATAATCATATAATAGTAACCTAACAGTTTTATTGTACAGAACGCGTAAATCGAATAAATACACGCGCAACAGTTTGTTTTATCGACGTTTTGAAAAGGGAACAGATGTTACGTACGCACGGCAATAAGATATTTCACGAACAAGGTGGATATCGACCGGTACCAGCTATCAAGCAACCACGAGGAGACAAACACGTAAAAAGCCACAGACACACGCACACTACGTTCGATCGAGAGAGTAACGACGGCTAAGGTAACCAGACAAGACTCGGCCGACTTCACAACCCCTGTCTCGTCGATTATCCACACCCAATCAACGGGCTGCACGACGTTGGCGCCGTTCATAGGCAGCGGTCGACCGATAAGACTTCTCGTGTAGCCAGATTCCGTTTCCACCACCGATGCCGTTGCCACACCCATCATCTGTGGAGCGTACGATTCTCACAAAATAGTCGATGTCCCGCACTCGTCTGCCCGCCCGACGACCTACCCCAAAAGGTCTGAGGGCGGGAGCGGTGGTGCAACATAGGAGTTGTGCTGAAGAATGTGAACCACTAAAACGTCGACAAACACAATAATATTTCCATGTCCGTTTTGGCCGCCACATCCAATATACAATTGACATAATTGAAGACGCCGTATGCCCACTACTTTTACTGCAATGTACGAAAACCGACTCGTCGTATTATTTACTATACTATTGTATTTGGGTACAAAGTGTCCCGTCGTTAATGTCACCGCTGTTTTGACCTTTTTTTTTTTAGAAATCTCACATTTTAAACGAAGACTCAAACAGATTTTTAAATTTAAAATAGGTTTTCTGTGTTATTTAAACGTCTGAGATACTAGAAAACTAAAAATTAATATTTGGTTTACATCAAGTATTTATGCGTGCAGAATTACACAAGCCCTAAATAAAAATACATTCCGTTCAACTTTTTACTGACGCCAGTAAAAGTTTAAATCACAAACATAAGATTAACAATTAAATTAGATTTACAGTTACGGAACAAACACACTATTTTTATTTTGGCATTATGTGGATTCGATAATCTTAAATAATAACTCAAATAACTATTATACCTATCTAAAAATATAATATCATAAATCATATAACAATAATAGACGTTGGCATTCTTTTAATAATATTAGATTCGTTACGTGATTACTAAAATGTACATTACTCATATTGTTATTATATTTGATATATTGACAATATTGTATAATCTGACCTATCGATGCTACAACTCATTATTACAATATTGAATACGAATTTAAAAATAATAAATAATATAGATAGGTATATTACCATGGTTAGACTTAGATTAATGCATTTACTCAAAAATACATTCTACGGAAATAATGATCCTGTCCTGTAGAATCAACCAAATTTGATAATTTTTTTTTAATTAATATTTAATTATATTTTAGAGACCACATTGAACTCCGTTTTTTAATACTTTAATCTCAAGCTTAATATTTAAAAATAGGACAATCTTTTTTTTTTACAAATTATTTAATACCATTATTTGAAGTAAAATAAAAATCTGAATCTAATGTGGCCTGTAAGAAGTCTTCTTTCAGGTTAAAGCAATTTATTAAATCCGACAATTCTACAAGGCTTGAAAGTTTTTCCTGTGAAGTAATTTTTGTTGATATAATACACCCCTCTCTCACTATATAGATATTTTGCAGTATATTAATAGACAAATATTATAATTAAGATGACAACTAAAATATAAAATAACATTTTCAAATTGTATAAAACAGAAAATAATTTGAAAAATCGGCAGCGGTCGACCTATTAAATATATTTATAAAAATATTCAATTTATATACTAGGTATATGTAGTTTTTGTTATTATTGTAATAATTTTGTTTATTACAACTTACAAAGTGGGTTTATAAAAATATAATAAATTTTCACATCTAGGTACCTTATAAAACTATTATTTCCATAATATATTAGAATATTCCAAAAATCTTAAATATTTTCAAGATAAATACATTTAAAAGTGGAATTTTTATCCAAAAACATATATAAATTTACCAATACATAATACATATGTAATATACTTTAGTAGTTTAATCTCAAAATTATTTAAAATACTAAATCTATTACAGAATCTATATTTTTTATTTCATGATCGAGAGCAGAATAATTTTCTAAAAATGTTTAACTATAAATATCAAATAATTTAAAATAATTTTGTAAATAAATAAAAATGCAATTAGTGATTTTAATAATTATTAATTAGCATGCGAATATACACATTGCACATAAAGGTACTAATGCATAGTTACACGTAATTATAAGTTTATTCTCGTATAGTGGTAAACATCATATTGGCTAGCGATGGTGTGACGATAATAGCGATAATAGTAACACATTCAATAGTCAGTTAATATGCATTAACTTATCACACATTGTCATCACAGACAAAATACATACAAAACACACAAAATTCCTGGGGAAATATTATTATATTTAATTAAAATAGCCTCTAACACTGATATAAATCATCAGTAATAATTTAAAAAACCTCTCTTCCATCAAAAATGTATTCTTTACGATTTCGTAAAAAAATGTATCTTAGTTGAAAAAAACACGGAGTATTTATCAGATTTATTAGTTACTGTCAAGTTACTATTGATCATAAACTTAATAATTTTAAATAATTCGTATACCTATAATAATTCATATTAATATTTAAAATGAGCGCAAATGAAATAGGTATTGAATAAAATAAAAGTACTTAGGTATTATTATTATTTTTTTTTAAATAATTGTTTAAGTATTTAAATCCCTAACTACAAACAACAAGTTACAGATATTGAAAATTAAACATTTTGATCAAAATAATGTTTAAAAATTGCTCAATGAATTTACTATATTCTTGCACTACAACTAATATTATTCATAGTAAAAACCGGTCTGAATACGTCGGCACACGGCAGAGAATAAATAAAAAATAATAACTAGGAAACTGTTATATTACTTCTGATATAATCTTAATTTAGATACGTTTTGTATAGTATATGTTAATTAACAATATGATTTCAAGCATTTTTGAATTAATTAGATAGTATTGTAGTATGTGTAAATATATAATTTAATATAAAAATAAAATTAATTTAAGTCATATTATTTCCGTGTAAGCAATATGCGTCGCAAATTAAGTAGCGGATGTTTATTAAAATATAGTATAATTTATCCATTAACGTTATTGTTTAGAATTCATTTTGGTTTGTTTGATTAATAATAAATTGTAAACTTTATAGCCTATAGGCGGCAACACTGCAGTCGAGTGTACAGAACAGTGTAGTCTGCCTGAATTAGAAAAAAATGAAATTATTCTAAGCTTATACAAGCAAATATAATTTTACTTATAAAGTAATAAACAAATATTTGTGGAACTTTTATTAGAACATAATATTATATTATAGTCCTCGACTACCTATAGAACATCGTTGCATTACTGTATACAAATCGGTCGGAAAACTTTAGCTGAGGTGAAGTCATTAAATTTTAATTCCTGTTAACGTGTAGCAATAATATTATAATATCAAGCCAAAAATCCTCGTTCACATTTGATTCATTTTTAATAGATTTGGTTTTATTATTATTTTTTTTTTTTTTATAATCATCGTAATCCTAATATTATCATTATAAAATTGAGTTCCGCGGAAAACGACGGTTATGAAATAGTCAAAAAACAGTTTCCTATAAAAGATTTTCGATCGGTCGACGATAGAATATGATACTTTATATTTTAAAACGATTTTGCCAAACAAAATAAAAATACGGATACATTATTTTTTTTAAACATGTCACATAGTATAATGTAATTCAACTAGCGTTGAAAATTATTATTCTCAAATATGTAGGGCGGTTACGGGACTTACGATCGTTTTGACAATAGTATAAAGATTCACATTTACCGACTCGTTACTCACAATATAATACGCATTATACTTTTGTATTATATTGTGTTATAAAGTCTTTAATTTATTACTCTCTCCCTCTCTCTCTCTCTTTTTTTCACTCTCGTCACGGTTTATTTTTCTAATGGGCGAATCGAGTGACCACGACGGAGCCTCGAGAGTACGGACAGTGCGTATACCACATGTTTGTGATAATTTCGAATGCAGTCGAACAAGTCGAATATATTATCGACGTGTGGATAAAAATAATTATTTTATTAATTTATGTGCATGCGCGCGGTTTGATTTGAAAATGTCATAAGTCGGACGTGTCACTGCAGGTTAAAATAATAATAATAATATAGTAATAATTCATTATACAACGGAGCGCTCATATTCGGAATGTCCGCGAGTCCGTGCATTTGTTTTATAATCGAATATTATTATGATATTTAACATGAATAATTCACGATATTATACTCGTACAAAACTGCTCGACCCGTGCACAGCTGGACAGTTACGTGGAGTATTCGAATACGGGTTTTAAATAAGTATAACGCACTTGCAGGCAATTAAAAAAAAAAAAAAAAAAATTGAAACTTTTATATTGTATGTTATTTGAAATGTTTTAAAACAAATAATGCTCGAGATTTGCTGCGGTTTAACGAAATCAATGTAGTTAAAACAATAAATTGTTCCGATAGTAGTTTTTAATTTGTCGGCGAAAAAATATATTATGCACGAACCTCAAAGCGGTATAAAATATTTATACGAAAAACTACTTTTTTATTTTATATTTTTGTTATTATTTATTATCCAAGTTAATAATATGATGCTTATCGGCGTGTTACTTGGAAAAATTCCAAGAACCGCGAGTTTTGAACCATAATCGAATGAGTGATTTGTATAGTATTGTTAATTGCGTCAATAATTATTTTAAAATTGTTTGCCAATACTGCGGGATAACGATATTCGGTATATTCAATGCAAATGCTCGTTGGAAATCTTTGAATTAGTAGCATCTGTGATCGGTTTCAGAAAATGTATAAGGGAAATTTCTCGATATATCGTGTAAAATTATTAACCGTCCGAAATTCACAACCAGAGCGGTGTGTGCCGACCAGGCAGGCTTTTCTCCCCTCTCCAAACAACAGCAACCGAACGAATAATATAGTGCGTCCACACGCCCAATAACATATTATTATTATTAAACACGCGAGACGGCGATAGTTGTCGACGAACGAAAATTATTGTTATTAATGAACAGAATATTATTGTGTGTGGCATACGCAGTTTACTGCGGCTCACAACAGTTTTTACGGATTACGAGCGAATAGCCGCGGAACTAAAACACAAGATAATATATATATATATCGTCGTTGTTAAATTATATTTTGTTGAGTTCAGACTCGCACTCGGCATACTCGAAATCGTTATCGTTGAAAACCAACGGTAATTTCGACTTCTACACTCGAACGGTTATTAATTTTATAGTTTTTATACTCGACGGGAATATTCGTCGGTGCGCGTATATCACATCACACTGTTTTTTACGCGCATAACGTAAAACGATTACGAATCCATTTGCTGAAGACCTTTGCCCTCGGCCCATCACTACTCAATAATGATAAAATATTGTACCGATTGAATTACAATATAAAATATTATTTACAGTGAGTGTAGACAGACAAACGCGATATCGACAATTGTACATCGAACCGGAAGGGCCGCTGTGCGCTATGTTATAATAATACCGCCAAGACCGCCGTACAAATATGAGAGGAACGGCATGTTAGCGGCGGCGGTGGTTACCGACGAATTTCACACACACACACACACACACGTATATATGAGAAAAAAAAAAACACCGATAAAGCAGCCACTTGGGCTCGCACGGCCAACGACAATTATTACACATGGCAACATGCATGCGCGTGTAAAAATTATCTCCTACGATAACGGCATGACGTGCGATTGCGATTCGCGTCAGCCGTGTGGTATGCACGACGCGACAACAATATTACAATATCCGTTGCCACTTGTTATTTATTCGATTCGTATCGCGTGTCGAACGCCTGGCACGGTCAGTGCAAAACAATAGTGTACATCATAAATTTACGACGCTGCGCGGCGGCGGCGTCATTTTACGGCCCTCGATTCTATATCCCGAGCAAGTCTCCGAGAAGACGGCCAAATGTGTCGTCTCCGTCTCGCCAACGCACACCTATCGCGTCATCGATGTTCGCGTTCGGCAGTTCCACTTCTGCGTCGTCCGCCTAAAACGTGGGCGTCGGAGTGAACGAGTTTAGAGCATGTATGAAAACGATCATTACTCGCTTGAAAATTCAAATATTGCAAAAAAACCAAACTCGTTCTAAACGTCAGAGTTTGACAACGCGAAAAATTGGAACTGGCGAACGCAAATTTGGCGTTTTGTCCACAATTCGTGACACGGAGAAAAAACAACACGTGGTGGAAACGAGCTCGCGAAACGACGCCACCGCGTCGCAGTGTCGCAACCTGAACAATATGGATACGTACCGGCCCACTTGCCACACTTGACGAAATCGACGGTGCCCCGGCACAGGGCCGACGGGCCGAACACGTGCCGGTACGCGAACCGCATGGTGGCCCGGGTGAGGCGTAGCACGACCAGGGCGACGAGCAGCAGGCCGAGCTTCTCCAGCACGCTGTTGGTGGACGATCCGGTCGGCCCGGACGTGGACTGGCCCGCTGAAGAGGACATGACGGCGGCGGTTACGTCTGCGGAAAAAACGCGGTCCGCCGTTGACAGAGCCGGCAGAAAAATCGACAACCGCGATGTTTCGCACTACTGCCGATCAAAACCGACGGTTTCGAATTCGGTTTCGTATACCAAGGTCGGTTCGACGCCGTCGAGTTTATTGCGAGTGCACGGGCGGTAATCGTGACGACACTGACCGACGAGTGCTGAGTTGCGCGGGGCTTGCGACTGCGACGACCATTTAATCGCGATCGAGATGTACTAATAATAAAACGGGTATCGGGTTTCGGCGGCGTGCCGGTGGTGGTGGCCCGGCGGGAGGAGTGGTGGACGAGCGTGTGTTGCGTGCGGAAAACGCTGACCACTACCACCCGACTTGTCGTGCAGCGGTCGTGCTTGCCGGCGATAATAATATCCTGTTGCATACATTACGCGGGCATACCGGTTTGTCGCGGCGGCACTCGCACACACGCACACACGTGTACCAGCACACGCGCACACACGCACACACGTGTACCGGCACACGCGCACACACGCACACACACGCCAGTTAAATGGGTTGCTTTATTCGCGCGACTGCGGTTTCCGCGTCGTCTTCCTCGACGACTTTTTCTCTAACCGGCCCCACGCGGCGGCCAACGACGTGATTCCTGTTCCTCGGCAGGCTACCCGACGGTTATAATTTACTAGTCCGACTGGTTTTCCGTTTTCCGCGTGCGTACTGCACATATTAATGCGTTCCACAGAATTTCATCGCAGAATAATATTATTATTACCGTAGTGGGCGAGCGTACACACCGAGCGGGTGGAGGCACCGTCCTCCAAAAATATACTCGGCAGGGACGTACGATGACATTGTTATTATATTACACCGCCGCGTGCAGACGGATTTAAACGCGGCGGAAGACGCTGTAGATGTACGCCGAACTTTAAAATATTATACTATAGATATCGTAGTCTTATCGGCTGTGTGACCCGGATATTTTGTAAATCGTATCGTCAATATACACGAGTCCGGATTGACCCCGGGGGCATGGCCCGAGGTCCACGATAGAACCACTTAAAAAAAAAAAAAAATCGATAATTATTGCTGACGATACATTTTGTCATTATTACCGGAGTTAATAATAAACATTATTTATTTTCCTATTGGAGGGCTTCATTTAAAACTTTGACCCCTGGGCCTCAAAATGTTTTGATCCGGGACTTTAATAATTTTGAATAAATATATTGACGTTTGGTAATAAGTTACGTCTCTCTAGAATATTATTCCACAAACGTTTCATATTTTCTATGATTATTAATTAAAATAGCTTAAACTTTACTAAAATATTTATTAAATTGTTCATTGCAGCGGGTTGATTTTGAGCCTAAGACAATTGAACGATCGGGAGAAAAAAATGTAAAATTGTCTATTAATCTGCCATTTCAATCTTTTATAATAGATTTATAAAATAAATAACAATACGGTTTGATCAACTTTGCAAACTCTATATCATTTTCCGAAATTTATTATGCATATTAGGTATATACACTTAACACATAATATTTTTTGCGTCATTTTAAAATTTGACAATATTATTTAGTGTATAAAAATCCGGTCCTTACTATAAAATATTATAACAAACATACGCATTGTTACCATCGATTATATACGAATAATGTAAATACTTTCAGGGGTTACTGGTAGTACTTATACAGGTAAAGTATATGCAGCTACTTACTTACAGGCATGCTAACTTATTCGGAAACTCATATGTTACGACGAATGAAATTGTATTCAATTAATCAAAATATGAACGATAAAAGCACCATCGATTAAAAAAGAAAACATTTATATTTAATTTTAAAAATAATTTTAAAAAATAAAAATAAATTTCAAACGCTCGACATTTTTGAAGACTTGTAATATTTAATTACATCGCATTTCTATGTTATAATTTAAATTTAATGGGTAGATAATAGATATAGTTATTATAACCTATTTTTTTTTTCATTGAAAAGATTGTCGATATTTTTTACGATCAAAAGAAAACATTTATATTTGATTTTAAAAATAATTAATACATACATTTCAAATACTTGAAATTGTTGAAGACTTATAATATCTAATTGCGTCGTATTTCTATATTATAATTGAAATTTAAAAAAAAGGTATACTTATTGTAACCTTATTTTTTGCGTTGAAAAAATTGTCAATAATTCGTATAAAATATTCAAAATTATTTTTGTAGGTGAACTTAAATTAACTCTCTCTCAAAGTTCCTTTTATATTTCGCTCGTGGAACCTTTAAACAACTAAAAGAGACTAAACCAGTATACCTACCTAATATAAGGATTTACTAATTTATAAATTATAATCTAATAAATGGTATTTTAATAGTAGGTATTTTACAGTCTAATAGGTATAATTGACTCGTCGCCAAAAAGGTAAGTAAAAACCAATAATAACCACATTAGAACACTATTAATCACGATGGAAATAATCGTAAATTAATTATTCAACTTTTAAAATATTTACATTTTAGAAAAACACAATAGTGAAAATGTTTTATAATAGTTCGAATTTAGTCAACAGTTTTAATACTATAAATATAAATGACAATATAATTATTTTGGCTTTGTAAACTTGTCAATAATTTTCCAAAATCGTATTTCGAAATTATTAAATTTAAAAAGGTCGGCAAGTGGGTACTACTCTACTGTACAGTAGATATCGAGTGGGTCACATTCATGAATGTGTTAAAAATATATTCAATGATGTAAATCATTGTATACGAAAAACGATTCTGAGCGAAGACGGCCAGTCAGCCTTCATAACTAAGTGTAATATAATAGAATTATATTATATATTATTATTATTATTATTATTATTATATTTCATAGAATTATGATATTATTACTATTAAAATAATTTATTTTACTGTTAATAATACAGTAAATTGAATTAATTTTTACAGAAAACATTGCATTTGAAAATTTAATTGAGTGTATAAAATGTAAAAATATACTTTAAAAGATTCAAGCATCCACAAAAAATGATTTTAAATTACAACGAAATAACTAACATAATCATTATTTTTAAAATGTTTAATTTCGTCCAAATTTCAATTTAAAATGTCTATAAAAAATTATTTTTTTAATATATTTTTTTGATTTTTTGGTTACATTATAAACTAATTACGAAAAGTCTTATTTCAAATTTTCAATCCTTAGTTATAAAAACTGAACATTTCATAAACTTTTAACTACAAAACAATTTATAAATATTCGATGATAAATTTCGGTTAAAATTTGAAGTATAAATGCTTATAAAAAAAAAATTACGTCTGTATTTTTATTATTTTTAATTTGTTATTTTAATAACTTATGAGGAATCTTGTATTAAATTTTCAAGAAATTTAACCAAACGAAATTTTTTTATCGATATTTAAAGAAAAAAAATTTGAAAAAATGAAAAATTTCATAGGCCTAAAATTAGCTCAAAAATTGTCAAAATATTTTTAAATACTTTTGCTGTATAGAAAATGATAATCTAAATATTTTGTGAAAATTTCAAACGTCTTTAATTATTTCTTTTTGAATTACATCAAAATTATAAAATCGTACTTGGAGAAAACGGATGAATATCCAATATCTAATTTCAAACGCTCATAAAAAATTACTTTGACTTTTCAATAAATTTTTTTTTTATTTTAGAAAATTAGTAAAACTTATATAGATAATTATGTTGAATAGTAAATGTTTTATGAATTTTCTAATCAAACAAAAAATTGCAAAATTTCGTGATTTTTATGTATTTTCTCAAAATTTTAACTTTAGATGTTTATAAAAAAACTAATAAAAACTTATGCTCAACTTTTTTTTTTAATTTTTACTTACAACAAATCATGAAGAACATTGTATTACATTTTCAAGATTTTGACGGAATAAAAAAAATTTTATCGGCAATAATAAAAAATAAAAAAAATCCCCAAAAATTTATTAATCTTATAAATAGCTCAAAAAAAGTCATAATATTTTGAAAATGTTATGATGTATAGAAAATGCTTATATAAACATTTGGTAAAAATTTCATATATCTACTGTGATTAATTTTGGTATTACTTCGAAAAACAAAATCAATTTTGTCGAATATTGACTTCGTGTAAAAATTCCCGTTTATCCTTAATTTTGTTTTTGTGTTTTCCTGCGCGTTTAAAAACTATTTAGAATTTTTTACTTTTGACCCTCTAAAGTACCAACTAGCTTCACTTTCCTGCAGAAAAAGAAGCTGATGAAGAAAATCGGAGCACTTTTACTTTAAAAAGAAAAAAAACATTGTAAAATCAATACATTCCTCCCTCCACTCAGAATCTAAAATTGTCGTTATTTACGAGGTCAACCACTAGCTCGTTGCCCGTGTAATATCATATCGTGCAGAATATTAATTGTACACGATCTATTTTTGTTATATACACAAAGTATAAAATAACACTAAATTACGATAAGTTCGATATTGCGTCCTTGTGGGCGTGTCGTTTTAAACTGCAGCATTCGGAATGTTTATTCACAACTCAATGTATAGCGTTTCCGTTCAAAAAAAAAGTTTCAAATTTAGTGTTAATTTTCATTGGTAAGTGTGAAAATGTATTTTATAGTTAGTAAGGATGAAATATTCAAAAAAAATTAAAAATAGCGAATTTTTAATTTCATTTAACTTTTAACTCGTTTATGTTGAAAACAATAGTTGGAAAATAACATCACGGGCCACACTATTATATGAGTTTGGAAAAATATCTTAAGTTAATTTAATATGCTGAAAATAATATAAGAACAAATAATAGTTTAGAAATATAATTTTAACATTGTACTTTGAGCTTTAGTAGGTTAACAAAAATCCAACTTTGAAATTATTACCTACCTAATTTTTTAAAAAAATGTTCTAACATCGAAAAAAAGTATTATTATTTTAAGTATAATAAGATAATTTATAAAATATAGGTTAACCATTTACAATTATTAAAATTAAATATAACAATTACAATTAAATTTGTTAAAAAACGATTTTATTTTAAAATATTTCCTGGCATGATTCACTGATTAGTTATCAGTTATTGGTTGGAAATAAAATATTATTTATTTTATTTTAACTGTTATGGTGCCAAGTGTAACAGTTAGTCATAGGTACTTTGGACTGTAATAAATGTTATCTGTAGGCCGCGTACAAAAATACTCGGAAGATATAATTATAGAAAAGTTATTTCAATATTATAACACTGCGACAACGATATTATAAATATCTATCGTGTACCGTCGATAACTACTGTGTTTTATTAATTTATTGTACAACCAACGAAAAAATGAAAAATTCCAAAATTTGGCCCACAGTCGGGAAAAACTTTTCTCGGACGACTTGCCAAGCTGGACAGTCGAGCTTTTATTCTACTCCGTCCGCCGTATTGTTTGATATTATTATGACGAATGTTATCATACAGTCGTCGTCACCGCCGAGTTCAACAAAACGCGCCAAAACTTTCTATACCAAACCACTTTTTAGCTCGGACGATTTAGTCTCATAGTGTAACGATAGATGCTTTATTAATGATGATAATTTAGGGACACAAATGGCACGGCGATGGGTAATAATTATTATAATATAGGTGATTGAATATTGTGTTATATACGTACACTTAGCTGCGATTCTCGACGGCCGTCCACCTGGTCGTCGTGTCGGTTGGGCGTTCGTTACGATTAATGAAGTCCATCACCACAATAATATTGTAAATTAATAATAATAATTATTATTCCGGTGGTACGTTATGACTACGGCGTTGGTTACGCATGATACGCAGGTCGTCGGCTGCAGCATACGCGCAAAAACATAAAGACGGTGACGCGGCGAGACATGTTAGCTGAGAACACAAAACAATGTTGAAGACATGTTATCATATATTATAATAGAGCATAATATGATTACTTACAAAACTATTTTCTCAACAAATGTTTTTATTATTTTGGCCGGGTGATAAGCTGATAACAGCCGCGAAGAGAGAGGCGGCGGCCGTCGATCGATACGACGTCGGCGGCGGCGGCGGCGACGGCGGCGGCATTTTAGCATCCGTCGCGCGCTCACCGGCCTATTATATTATTTTGTTTGAAATAGTACATATAATATAAAATGTAATAATCATATTTTGACAGCCTCGGTGGTACCTATATGTATGAAAAGTCGAAATCAAATAGAAAAAAAGAACACGTCAGTGTAAACTGAATTTAAATGATATAATATTTTTTTTGTAATAATAATAATAATAATAATAATAACATTCTTTTTATTTTTCTCATTTGTGTGTGTATGTTTGTTTGTTGTAAGGGAGAGGGGTGAAAGGGGTTTTTAAAAATATCTACGTCCTATATCGAATCCAAAGATTCGAAAGAAATTAATTTTATAAAAATAATGTCAAAAACTGATTTTATTAATACAAAAAAAAAAAAAAACCGAAGAAATCCGAGGAAGTAATGGTCAAGTGTTCCTCACCACTGAGTAGGTCGTACTTGTGTACACAGACTGGGTCACCGAAATTTCGTCCACTATTTTGTTAAATATTTATATAAATATGTATTTTAACAATACATACGAAATTTATTATGTCATTAAAACATTATTACTATTAACAACATTATATTTATATTATTTATGAATTTTGAGAGTTTACCCCTTCTGAATAGCAGACAAAATTAATTTAAAAAAAAAAATAAACTCTCGAAATTCATAAAGAATATAAATGTAATGTTGTTAATAGTAATAATGTTTTAATGATAAAATAATTTTCGTATGTATTGTTAAAGTACATATTTATATAAATATTTAACAAAAAAGACATTTTTTATACATTTAACAATAATATAAATTAAAAAAAATGGATAACCTAGGTTTTCGATATTTTGACAGAAGTCTAAAATTTCAATTTTTTTGAGAATTGGCAACCGCTTATTCTATAACTCATCGAAAACCGTCACTACCTAACTAACAAAATGCACAAAACATTGGTGGTTAAGACATTGATATTTTCATAATATTGGTTGTTATTCGTCGTAATCTTATCTTATAGTCCTCATAATGAGTATATACTAGAGTGAGCGCTTTTTCTGTCATCGTTTTGTAATTTTTTTTTTAAATAAAAATTAAAATTGGTGTCCGTAATTCGAAAAGTCCGGTATTTGAAGGTTTTCCTATTAAAAAGAAGTGAAAATTTCCCCGTTCTCAATAAAACGTCCGCTATGGGAAAAGGTGTTCGTTATGGGAGGTTTTATTGTATTTAAATTTAACGATAAACCATTGTACTTGAAATGACTCTAAGCAAAGACCTGTCTAAGGCACTGTAGAGATATATGGCCCTAACCTGTCATCCTAATTTTTCAAGGATGTTTTATTTTATATCACCAAAAACAAATCGTTTATATATTTTAATAATTTATAATATAATAATAATAATAATAATAATAATATTTTATACAACTTTACTAGTTGTTATTGATTTATAAGTTGTATGTCAATACTGACATTCAAATAATATCACTCAATTTATATCCGTCTACACTTAGTTTTTAGTATAATATGAAGAACAATAAATAACAAATTACTGAACTATTTAGAAGTACAATGAATAATACTATAAATCAGGTATTAAAAACTGTGTTAGATTTACAATATATATAGTCATATAGTCCATATTATTATATTAGCATAATATAAAATTATATAAAATTATATAATACTGTTGTATATATTTTTAACTTTATAATAATTTATAATATTATAATACTATATATCAAACCTAATGATATACATTTTCATGAAAATTTGTAATTTTTGTAACCATTTTCAAAAAGTTAAAAATTTTATAATTTTTTATTATAAATAAATCCCTCGATATTATTAAGTGATAGTATGTTTAACCTTCGTAATAATACTTAAAATTGAGTACTTGTTGATTACCATTTGCCCATTTTAATATTATTTTAGGCTGCAATAGAATATAATATAAGAAATACAAATACATTTATCTCAGTAATAAATGTGCATTTTTATCTTTTATTGAAAAATTGTATTAATTTTTTTTTTTTAGTTGAAAGTTGAGTGTACAAACGTTTTTCTATATATTGATTTTTACCATTTTTATTATTTTATTGATTGAGTTATTTTCACAATTTTACACCCATCTACTTTTTATGAGTAGTTATTATAAAATACATTATACTTAATTTTAACACCACAAGACCATAAGTCATAACTATATATAACTGATAATTGATAAATAATATATTTTATTATTTAATATGTTGGTTTATATTTTAATTTTAGTTCATATTCACAGTCGTTGGATTAAATAATAATAAAAATTGAACTTTATGCAATTAAATCTAAGTGTTTTCTTTGACGTTATACTTGTTACAATTTATCTCACGTGTATCTTTTTTTCTTTATTTGTAGTATTATATTTTATGTATCGTCAATATTGTATAATGCATTTATAAACATTTTATATACTTTAAATTATACTATAAAAGCATTATATGAACTGACTGCAATTAATCGTCAAAGTTCCTATATCGATTTAATATTTGTAGAAAATGACAACTTAAATTTTAATTGGTTAATACTATAATCAATAAATATTCTCATCATATTATATGCTAGTGATTTAAAACGATTCAATGACTTAAAAATTAAAACAATGATAATGGTATATTATAATAATAAATATAATAAATAAATATATCAAAGGCACGGAATTTAAAACGTATGTACCTATCAACTATATCTACTATTGTTAATATATCTTTGGTGAGAAAAATCTAAGTATAAGAAACATTTTTTTCTCACTTTTTTTTCATTTTGAGATGTTAAATAAAATATAGGTGTAAAATGATAAAAACCACATTTCATTAGTTAATAAAATATAAGTATAATATTTTTCGGATGGATTAAGTGTATATAAATATGAGAATAAGAAATTATTTAAGTTTAGTCGGAGACGTGATAAACGAAGAGCAAAGGGGGCTACAACTATAATAACGGTGTCAATATTTTTTGATGACCCAATACCAATGAGTAATGACCAATATCAATAATTTTTAGTAGTGTAAAATAAAAATGTATTTAATTACACACGTTCAATGTTTTTTCTAGAACGTTTCAAATGTTTTTTATTATTTAGTTTGATTACAGCCCAATTGACTAAGTCCTAAGATTATTTTATCAACATTAAATATAATATTTTCCAAATAAGCAATAAGTAAACAAGTAAAGCGTGAATTGTGTATTTTGTGACATAAATAGTAACAAAAATGATACAAATTGTGTATTTTTCAAATTTTTTTTGTCTGTTCTGTATATAATTTAAATTGATAATTCTGATTTTCTTTTAAAATTATATGTACAATTAATTAATATTTATTTAAAAACACGAATCTTATTTGAATTTCTTGTCAGAACTCACGGGCTCATAGTCCAATGGAGGGCATTTAAAATGTATTAAATTATGTTCTTGTACATAATTATTTTGATTTTTAGCGCATTTTGTTACCCAGTCAATGACGTATTTTATTTGTTTCTCTGAAAGTGCCGGCCCAATACCTAACATCACACGAACACTTTTTTCTGGATGATTTAATTTTGAGTCAACGTTTTTGTCCACTAACGGTATATCTATTGATTTTTCTGGACTATTTAAATATACTTCACATTCCTCAAATTCTTCTTTATTTGGATCGAAATGCTCTTCCGCCATGTATTCAAACTGTGCAGATTCCGATAACTCGTGTAATGATAATTGATCTTCACTGAGCTTATTGTTGTCATTCAAAGATGCTAAATCATCTCTGGATGAGTAACTGCTACTGTTATTGGATTCCGGACGAATTGAACTTTTTTCTAACGTCTCCGAACGATTACTTCGTTGTTCAGTATCTGAATGGTGGAATCCTTCCGAACCGCTACTCATTTCGCTGTTTGAACTTTCTTTATCATTGATTATATAATTATTTTCATCAAAGATCTGTTTGATTATTTTTTTGTTACTGTTTTCATCATCTTCAGAATTAAGATTCAAATCGGTTTTTTCTAATATTGAAAATTCAGATTTTACTGACTCACTGTCTCCTAAAGATTCATCTACAGTATTAATATTTGACAATGGATCGTTCGCATCACTGATTAAAGCCATCATAACAATGAAATCTTTGTTTACTTTAATGTCTTTTAAGCTATTTAAATTATTTTTATTTTCTTCATTCATTTCGGATTCGATTTCATGTATATTTTCTTCATATTTTATCATACTCATTTCATCCAATAATTCAGAATTTATTTCAGTATGGTTATTATGCATTTCTTCATTTTGAATTTTTAAATCATTTTTTTCGTAATTTTCTTCTGCTAGTACTAAAGATGAAGGGTTAGTAATCATTTCTTCATTACTAAGTTCGCCAAAGCACGTTTGATGTTCGTCTTTTATTTGTGTAATATCTGACCTGGAGTCAAATGAAATTTCTGATTGTTGGTCATCGCATATTACACTTTCATCACTAAGTTGTGATAAGATTTCTTGATCATAAGGATTATCTTTTAATTTCTGTATTAACAATTCATAATCTTGATCATCACAAACTGTAGTAATCATCGGAGTACTAATCATTGGTGTCTGTAGAATTTCTGTTAATGACTCGGGTCCATGATCCATATTTATGTCGCGCCAAGCCATAATACCGTCTGCTGATTTGATTTCTAATAAATTTGTGTCTGGTTCCTCAAATTCACTATGACAAGAAAATCCGATATCCATACTACAAGTTTGAGAAGATGAAGAATTTAAACATTGGCTATCATTATGAACAGTGTTTTCTTCGTAATTTTCTATTTCAAGTTCAACTAGTGAATTTTCATTTGATAATAATACTACGGCTGCACAATCAAGTCTTGCTAAATATTGATAAATGTCCACAAAAATTTCCAATAAAATACCATTTGAGTGATCTGTAGACAACGTATCGCATAACAACATCATTGTACCTTTTAGGCTATCGTTTAGATAAGATGCTGCAATTCCTATAAATTCGTTCGATTTTATATCATTTTTAAAATTTCCAATTTTAATTATTTCCTTAAATATTTTTTTCTTAAGAGATAAAATATTCCATATGGTTTCTATTTTATCAAAAGCCTCATATTCATTCGATAAAGTCTTGGCCAGTGCCTTTAACGTGTTTGGAGTCAAGCCACCGGGTCCTAGTTTTAGGTCGGGGGGATCCAAATATTCTTTTACCGGTGGCTGTTTACCACTAGCTTTCATAAAAAAGTAAATTGAAGACCATAGAAGTAGATTTGAAGGTTGAGTACGTATTGCAGCTTTTGACCATTCTAACAAGATTTTTGATAAATAAAGAGGAATTTTAATCTTACCGGTGGAAATGAAATGATCTTTAGCACCACAACTTTTATTTCCAAACATATCAGTATATCATGTGTACAAACATTTGTAAAATATATATCGGTATAAATATAGTTTGTTTAACCATAAATAATATTTCTAATATTGCTTTGTATTTATTAAGTTTTTTCCTTAGCAATCACAAAAACTAAATATCAAGATATCATTTCTATAAGAGCAATATTTATATTTAACAGCTGTTTAATTTGTTTAAAGATCGAACGATTTGTATGTGTAGCAAAAAATATGTGGTTAAACATTTAAAATGTACATATTATATTATTATACAGAATTTGTGACAACACACAATCAACATTTCTTTTCAGAGTCATAAAAATGCATTATATGTATTAGCCTAACATAATAATTATTATAGCAGGTCTTGCATATTATTATAATACTATTTATACAGTTTTTTAACCACCGTAAATAATTCAAATAGGTAACTATTTTGGGCAATAATCATTATATTTAATATATTTTTTTAATCATTTGAAATTTACTGTAAAAAAATAATACAAATACTATCTTCATCGTATGCTAATTGTTGATTTTGAAATATGAAAAATAATGTATCCAATGGTAACAATATAATGTTACCTATGGCGTTTATTGATAGTGATTATTTTCTAATTGTATTTAAACAAATTCATTGAATCTTAATTTTGTTCTACAATACATCACATTAAGGTATACAATTCACCGGGTAACGACCGGATAACTGGTAAAACTTTTACTGTCGAATAATACATTTGACCTGAGATAATTTAAAAATGAGGTACTTGTAGGAAATGGAAATTTGAATGAAAACATGTTAGTCTTAGCTAACTTCAGTTTCTGTATAATTTTTAATCAAAAATTAAATTGTAAAAATAATATGAAATATGTCTATAGGAACTATTGTTCTTAAGTGGGAGTGTATAATTTATTTTACTATGACGTATATATTATAATTTTGTAATATGTACAAACTAAAAAAATATATACATTGTATGCATAGGTACTACAAGTACCTTTTTCGATGACATATCACAGATGTTTTTTCTTTATCTCTTAATATCTAGTTTATATGTGGCTATCTAAAAAATATTTCAGATTTGTTTAAAATTCTATGAAAAATTTTGTTTTTAAAACAAAATATTGATTGGCCTAATTGTAGCTAAGTATAACTATTCAGTATCCAAAGTAAATACCTATAAAGTAAATATTTATAAAATTTCTTATATTCATGTAGAATATATTTACTGTTTTATACGTTTAATACAAATCATCTAAATGTGGCTAATAAGTAGCTTATTTAGTAAAACAAAAAGCAACGAACACCAGAACACAAATCAGCACAGTATTAACGAAGATAAAGTTAATGAGGTAAACAAAGATAAGGTTAACGAAGATAAAGTTAATGAATATAAAGTTAACGAAGAAAATGTTAAAAAGGAATCAATCAAAATCGAAGAGGAACCAATAATTAAGGCTGAAATCCAAAAACGAGTTGAACAGGTAAAAATAATACACACAAGCTTACAAGCATTACAAAATAAACAAGATTCAAATGTAAACATTGACACTACAAACATTAAAAAAAATGAAGAAATAAATAATTGTAAAATAGATGCTGTCCTAAGGATCATACCAGTTATAGAAACAAATTTACAAACACTTACCGAAAAAGTAAATATAAATCGATTTGTTAATAATATGTTTTAATACTTTTTGAATTAATGTAGGTTTCTTGTCTATCTGACTTAATTAATACGAAACAGCACAATGCCCAAACAGTAACTGAAACAGTAGCTGACCAGAATATTATTTTAAATAACGCTAATATAAATGATTCGAAATCTATAAATAAATTGAACAGTGTGGAGAATACAATGACACCAAAAAATAAAGTTAAACCACTGGGAAAAGTTTCCCAAATAAATAAGAAAACGACTAAAAACAAACTAAGCGTAACGAAAAAAAAAAAAAAGGTTGAGCTCAAAGAAAATTCTACTGAAATTATTAATGAAAATGACCCAGTGAAAAATTCCGAAAATGTAGCTGTGGATAGTACTAAGTCAGTTGACCAGTTGACCAATTATTTAGATGGGCGATTAGAATGTTTTTTTACAAAAATACAGTCAGCATTGTCGCAATTTAAAACGGATCAAATAAATGAAAAATGCGAAATTATGGTTCATCTATCCGGACTAGATGATAAAATGAACACAAACGAAATGAACATTGATAAATTAGTGTTCAATATCCAACAGTTGAGAAAAAAAAACGAACACGCAATTATGGATAAGCAATCAAATGTGAAAACAGAAAATAAACAAGAACTGCAAAAGAGTATAGACGATATCAAAATGTGTATTGATTACCTAATACATCCAAACGCTACCGAATCACAACAAATTCAACAGTGTATGAACACTCCAAACAAGGACACAAATATTAAAAGCACGTGTACCTCAAATCGGTGTGTTTGCCAACTAATAGATAATACTAATACTAATGCTGCTGATGTACAGATTATAAAATCAAACGACGGTAACAATCAAATAAAGTATGGTGATATCATTTTGTGCGAGTTTTTAAAAGCAAAGCTAAAAATGTTGAAACGGAATGAGGATCAAAATAAAGTACAGGTAAATCAATTTTCGAATAAAATTGACTGCAAAAATACTAGCCATTCATCAGAATGTTCAAAGAAACCAAACCATATTACAAATGTTTGTTGTGGAAAACAAATCGACGATGAAAAAACTAGTCATTCATCAGTGTACTCAAAAAATTTAATCCGAATTTCAAATAATTTTATTAAAAAACAAATTGAGGATAATACAACTAGCAATTTATTAGAGAGTGCAAAAAAATTAAGCAATTTTAAAAAAAATTGTGTCCAAAAAATAAACGAAGAACAAAAAATTAACCATTTAACCATACGTCCCAAGCCATCCAACCATAATTTTTCAAAAAATAGTGTTGAAAACAATATTAAATCAAACCAACCAAAGAAATCGGTTTGTGAAAAAAACCAAATTTGTGAGTTTCTTTCGTCTCAGCCAATTCCAGAATGGATAAGACAAAACCAGAATCCCGTCGCATCGGTTAATCCATGCAGAAATTCAACAACAAATTGTCAATTAAATGCTGGCAAGTTGTATAATATTGAACGAGTCGTAAAAGATAGCTGTGACAAAAGTGATACAGGCAGTGTAGCTTATGAAATTACACAGAAACAAGATGTTTTAGACAAAAATAAAAAGAACAACAATACTTTTAAAGAACACTATTTAGTACCGTATAATAGTTTAGATTCTTTAAACAATAGTTCTTGGCACGTAAAACGATAAATTATACTTGGTAAATAATAAACATCCTGTAAAACTAAATTCATTTTAAATTATTTTTGTTTATCAAAGAAAAACGGGTTTGTACACGAGATTGTACGCATATAAAATATTATTGTGCAAAAATAATTACAAACGTTTGTATTATAATATTATAAGAGACAATATGTTTATAATACAATTATTTTAAGTAAAAACAAATTAAAGACTATATAAAGAACGACGGGTTGTTAAGCTTCGTCATAGGTCGATAGGTTCGTTTTTAGAACAATAATGATAAGGGGAACTTTAGTATGAGCGATGACCTTTGAGTTTACATGTACTAAAAAGAAAAAGGATGTCTACATTATAAAAATCGCATACAAAATGCATAATATTATAAAAATTTAAAAAAAGAATATCTGTTTATTCTTACACAAAAATATCAAAAACGAGTAAAGCGTTTTACTTGATTGAACGAATGCAATGAAGTCTTCGTTTCTTCTTATCCATTTTGAAATTTGCTGACATACAAGAGAAAAACACAAATTTGTACTTTTTTACTATCTAACCATTTCCTTTAAAATTGGACAATATTTTGAAATTTTCTATGGAAAAATCTATAAACATTTTTTTAATAACATATATTGTGTAACTAAATACTTAATTATTTATTTCAAAAAATAATACAATTAAAATTTGTTAAGTGTAAATTGTTCGATTAATTTATTTTTACAATTTTCGCAGTAATTATCATGTGTCATTAATAAATAGTAATTTTACCAATGTCCATACAAATAAAAATTATTATTTATCTCGGTAATAAATGTGCACTTTTATCCGTTTTAAAAAAAAAGATATTTTTACTTTACAGTATGAATGTTGAGTATATAAACGTTTTCATACATTTATTGATTTCACCATTTTTTAATTTATTTATTGTTTGAGATATTATTTAACAATATGCGAGTTTATATTTTAATTTTAGTTCATACTCACAGTCGTTTAATTCTTAATTAGATAATACGAATTAAACTTTATAATCAATTTAAAAAAAATAATTATAACAAGATTATTTTATAATTGTTTTTAATGTAAGTGTTTTATTTGATATTTTGACGTTATACTTGTAATAATAAAATATAATTTTTCTTATAAAATGTATAAAACTTAAAAATCAATCATTGTGAAAATGAAAATTACATTAAAAATCATATTTAGTTGAACGTTTTTGAACTTGCATCTCTAACTATACTACCTATACTATAGTAACTATAATGTAACCGTGATTACGTTAAATATATTTCATTTTATTTAATTGACTTGTATATTATTATATTATATTGTTATTTTAATAAACAAACTCTTTCGGAGAATTTTTTATTGTCAAATCCATACAATCGAGTCCAACTATCGTTGCTTCCAAACATTCATTAAACTCAGTAGAAAAGTATTGGATCGCCACATTATAAAACGCAAGGTTTCCTATACTATACCGTGTCGTGCGTAGAGTTGATCATAGTAATATTTAACTTGTAGGTAACGTGTTACCAACAGTTTGTTACCTATAAATACGCAATGAACGTTGTAGGTACCTACGAAACACGACACGACACGGTGTAAAAATGTCCAGTGCGTGTATGCGGCGTAAATATTATTATTATTATTATTGCTATTGGGTAGTTATTACCGGTAGCCGGAGTAAATGGTTTTATTATTAGGTAGTTATTACCAGTAACCGGAGCAAATGCGATTACATTAAATCGATATGTAGGTATTATAGTATGGAATACCCGGTCAATGCGGTTATACAGCGTGATACACTTAATAGTGTCTGTCTACACGTATGATTGTACGAAAGTTTTTCGATTTAGAAACATCTAAAACGATTTGTACGTTTTATAATTTTCTTCAATGTATTAGGGGAGTTTTAGTGGGACAATTTATTTTAGAAACTCTAATGGGAGCCTACATACTTTTTTTGCAAACACAGTATGAAGACATGTTTTTAATACATTTCAGCGCTTGAACGACATCAGTTAATGAAAAACTCTATGTTCGGGAGATATATAAAGTTTTAATAAACTGCTAAAGTCGACAGCAGTCCAAAACCCCCTAAAATATTGTAAAAAATTATAAAATGTACAAATCGTTTTAGATGTTTTTGAATCGAAAAACTTTCGTATCATACATTTTTCTTCTATATTGAATCGCTCTGTATACACTTAAATGTTATACGAGCTACGTTTATACTACACGCATATATAGTTAATAATATAGGCACACGGATTGGCTGTGCACAGAAAACGGATGTTTACGCGCGCATATTGTAATATTGAATAATAGCGTGCTCGGATAACATAATATATAAGCGGCGAACAAACCGACGACCTATCGAACGGCGGTGACCCGTTTGGCCTTTGCCGAGACTCGTGGTGTTGTTTTTTTTCTTTCAAATAATTAACACGGCAGCCGGGCTCGCAAACGAACGCGTTGAAAATTTTAAATATCATTACGACGTACAAGTGCAGGCCAGTGGGGAACACTCGAATAATAAAATAATAAATAATAATAATTATTGTAAACCCGCGGCAGCTGCAATTTTCATTAAACAGCGGCGGCGACGAGGACGTGTTAAAAGCCGAATGAAATCGTCGCGACGATGATAACAATATTATTACAGATTAATAACAAAATAATATTATAACGATTCGTGATAATTTATTTGACATTGCGGATACAGCCAAGTGCACACGCGTGACGGACGCCCGGGTTACAGGCTCGGCTAAAATCACAAGTCGCACCCAAACATTGTAACACATATTGTATACCCTCGGCAATAATTAATTTATGACAAGAACTTCTATGCACTAAAAAATCAACAAACATGCACTTGTGCATAAAAAATATGTAGTTAAATGCACCTTAAAAAATTCTCATATTAGGTGTACAAAAGGATCTTTAAATAATTTATTAATATAGTATTATTCTTTATTAAGTTAGTACAATAGTTAAATAAGAGCTAAAAAGAATGACACTAATAAATTACATTTTTTTAAAAAAATATTTTCTTTATTTTCATTTATTTTAATTATTTTATTTTATTCAATTTTCTTTGAATCTATATGTATATAAAAAAAACAATAATTAAGTCAATGCAGGTTTCATTCTTCATTGAAATCTATGTTGCAGTTTTATACAATTGTTGACCTTGATTCGTAAAAAAATATTTACCTAAGTGCTTGATTTCCGATAAACTATCAAAATATGCATTAAAAACTTAAAACACGCGTTTATAGAAATTAGAACATTAGAACATTAGAAATGTCAAAGCAGTGCAAAAATATACACTACATACTTTGAGTATTTGATCATAAACGTTGTAAAATGTATTGTGTATTTACTTAGAAAAAATATGCAAATACATGAAAGTCTTTGTTTTTAACATAATTAATAACTGACGATTATTTTTTTTTTTAAATACATTTTTATTTTTTAAAAATCCTGCAATCTATATTCAAAAAAAAAAAAAAAAATAGGTACAATAAGTAAGTATATATTATTATACATTTGTACACGGAAATATAACAATTTTGATTTTAACTTGATAAGGAAATGTGTCCATTGTTGATAGAACACTTCGTGAAGGTTATTTTAAGCGAATCTATTGTCGTCGAGTGTATTTTATATATTTAAATACTTATATTAGAATTTAGGTCATTATATAGAGTTAGGAAATATTCCATCAGTACCCATTACATTATGCCCGTTGTAATTGATTTCGTTCAGCGAGCAGCTATAAATAGTAAATAGATAGTACTGCTGTAAACCATGACGTCATGAACTTTATAAATCACAGAGGTACACATTAAAACTACCCACCCACTTATATCAATTTAAAAATGTTTAATCACACAATTTAATTCAAAAAATTGATATAACGTTGTTTTTAAAATTATTAATTATAATGTGGAAGTAAATATTACCTATTATCATAAAAATTAATTATAACTAGTATTAAGGGACTCAACATGGTATTAAAACTAATTTTTATTAATATTAAAATTGAAGTCGATATTTAAAAAGGCATTTGCCGTTCCGTGTTCCGAACTATTTAGTATTTATTAAAATAAATTATAATAATATTTATAAATAATATAATCATATAATAATACAATAATATTTAATAATATTACCAATCTAAAGATTAGAATATTTTGAAAAAATAAACATATATAAATATTTAATAAAACTCTGGAAAAATTATTGATAATAATATAAAAAAACTATTAGTATGTATTTTTGATTTATCATAGACGCACATAATAGGTACTATTTCTAGATTTTTTATTAATTTATATTAGACTTATAATAATATAATACTTATACTATGATTGATTTTGTAGTTTTTTTCCAAAAAAGTGCTTCATGTTATTGTTATTTATATTAAATTATTTTATAAAAAAAATCGTATACCTTATGAATAAAATCAAAGTCAAATATGCAAAATTAAACTTATAAATAAATTATAATATATCAATATGAACTCTCTATTAAAACTAAATAGTCAATATGCGAGTATTATAATATTAGATAAATACGCCTACCTATGTTGTATATTATAATTATAATTGATCTTTCTTAATATACTAATAACCTTTTGCAATTATGTTTAAAATTTGTGTAGTGCATTTTATTTTTGGAATATTCTTCAACCACCCGTCCCCACTTATAAAAATATTTTATTTTATAACATAGGTAGATAAAATTTAGTTTTATTAAATTATTTTTAAAAACAAATAGGTATGTTTTAAACATTGTCTTTGTATCGATTCAATTAAAATACGCATAAACGTTACTAATTAAATAATAGCCAAAAAAGTTAAAGTTAAAGTTTAAGTTCAAATTAAAACAACTGTCTATATAGGTACAAGATTCCACATTAAACTTACTATAATCACAAAAATCCTTTTATTTTCTCTATCTCCTCTGCCAGAAAATTCCACTATATAATGTTAAAACAAATTGGCCAAGAGACGCCTTACAAACATAATATAAAATCAAACTGTGTGTTTGGAATCTGTGCTTACAATATACTATTATTATAGAGGATACTTTTGGCTGCTTAAGATTTGTCATAATGACCGAAAGTCAGAAATGTTTTATTTAATCACGAAACAATTTATTATAATATTGTAATATTTTTTAAGACTAAACCAAAGAAAAAAACTAATAGGTATAAATCGAAGACGATCCAAACAGATGGTTTAACTTTTTGGTAATCACTTGGTTACCAAACAGTTATTAATAAATAATTATAATACAATTTCAACAAATGTTCGTAATTATTTTTTGTTTTTCTGGATTATTTTAAAAAGTACATAATGAGAATTTTCAATTTTAATCTCCCAAAAGTACCAACTAGATCCAATTTTCTACCAGATACCTCCATCAAAATTGATAATCGGAAAATTTTTTCTATAAGAAAAAGTGTATAATTATATTTCAATAAATACTATAAACAGTCATGCATAAGTGCAACATTTTTAATTGTTTTTTGAATACCTAGTTGAAATAACCGTAATAATAGTTTCACCTATAAAATAATCTTTAATATAAAATATAGTATGCATGTTGTTTTATAACAACTTATTAGTATGATATACAAAATTAATCTTAAGGATAATAATTTATTTACATAATTTAATAAGTATATAATAATACATTTTATTATTATTATTATTCGTTGTATTCAATGATAAAAAAAAATGTTCATCTAATATACATAATGCATTCATTATTTTAAATCATATATTATAGTTCAATAATTTTAATTTAGGTACATACCCTTTACTGATTCGTATCATAGATTAACGACCCTGATGAGGAATAATCAACAATTTAAATATTGTACACAACACATACACTTACATTAAAACATATAAATTTTGTATTGAACCGTTCAGAACGAAGGCGAATACAGTAATGGAATTAATCTGAATTTAGTCTAAAATATCTTTAAATGTAGATACTTTACCTACCATATTATTTGTACCTATTCCATCATCTCTATGATATCAACATTGCTTTTTTTTTTACCAAGAATGTCTCAGCTATTAACTACAGTTTAGTAGTTGATATGGGTTTAATGTTTATTAACATTTTTTGAAATGTACCTAAACATATAGGTATACATACTAATCTCATATGACTACCTTTTATTGTCACAAGTAGCAACGCATAACAATAGTCTAGCCATCTGCCCAGCTAATACGAACCGTTGATCAGTATATATCGTTTACACACATTAGAAAAGTCTAGTTATGTGTATAGTAATTAATTATTGGTTATCAGTTACTTTTGACAGGCAGCACCGTACCCGTAATACCTATATTATAATTTAATGTTAACCTTATTTTATTTTTAAATTATTTTTTACAATTTATTTTATTGAGTCATTTGTAATGAACTATTGTAATACTAATACTGTATTATAATAGTATATTATACTGTTCATCATTTTTATCCCGGTTTTCAAATATTACATTCTTTGACATACAAAATAATATATTATTCTTATGAATGTCATGATTATCCAAAGTGTCTTGACTCTTGGCTATTCCTTGCTATAAAAAAAACATCTAAAACGTTTGTACTTGTTATATCAGCAGTAGCTAGTAATACATATGCTTTATCGGTGCATATGGTACATATTATATAGATAGAGGTATTACACAACTATACAAGTCAAAGGTGAATTATTTTACATTTCTGCCATTAATAAAAATTGCATTCAATTTTAATTTTATATTTAAATAAAATGTATCACTTTTATATATTGTTCGGTGTATATACTTATCAAAGTATATATATTCGTTGTACCTATCTGCGCTATTTCAAATCATATTTAAACGTAAAATGATGAGAAAAATCATAAAATATTTATTGAAATGTAAAAAGCAAAATTGTAGATTACAGAAAATGCATAAAAAAATTAACAACAGATATCTAACTTACTTTGACGAGATAAATACCTAGTCACTATACAAGTGTTTAGAACGCTTTCATTAGTTTTTTGCAGTTTTGTTAAGTTTTTTGCATATAATTCATAAAGTAATGATTTATATAAGCATATTTCTGCATCATTATCTTTTACGCTAAACAACAAATCTAAAAAAAAAAAATTGTATTTGTGTACTGTTTTTAAAATTAATACAGTCCTAGTAATGTTGTACTAGGAGGGGGGGGTGGGTTAAGAATATCCTAAGCAAATCATACCCCCTTCACAGTAAAATTATCCGGTAGTAAGATTTAACTGCGACGCCGTTTTTTCAAGCTTTTCTACCATCCGCCGCGGCACGAATCCTTAGCGCGAACAATCGCGGAACTTCCTTGTGGCGGCCGAGTTATCTCGCTTTTTTTCGTTATCATTAGTGTTGTCATACGTACGAAACCAGTTGGGGGCATTTAGTAATTTTGGTATGTGTACGGTCTGCAGACGAACGGGTAAAAAATGTCAGATTAATACGGTAATTTGAATATTTTGAAATACTATTCTATGCATGTATATTTAGTAAAAATATTTTATTTTTTAACAAAACACAAAATTTCAAAATTCCAATATTGCGTGGATAACATTTCTTCAGCCCCTCCAATATTAAAATTTGATTTCACAGTGCTAGGAAGTCAGCACAAATGCGGGACTAAGTAGGACAAGCAGCACTAACGCAGCACAATCGAATGAAAAAAAAAATTTCGAAATTCCAATACGGCGGGGCTAACATTTCTTCAGCCCATCCAATATTAAAATTTGATTTCAGAGGGCTAGAAAGTCAACACAAATGTGGGACCAAGTACAACAAACGGCACTAACGCAGCATAATCGAATGAAAAAAAAAAATTCGAAAATTCAATATGGCGGGGCTGAGGAAATGGACCTTATGACTAGCTGTTATTAAATTTATTGACTTAGTCAATACTGATGTAGGCACTAGAGAAGTTAAGTCTGTGGTATAGGCAATAATTTAAAATTATTCTAAATATTTTTGAAATGTCATTACGTGTAGTAAGATATAATAATTTAGATACGTAACAATTTCAAGTCAAAACGGATAATTCTGAATTATAACAAAATAACTAAAGTCGTTATCTATTATTTCGTTTTAATATCTCATATCATCAGAATTTAAACTTCAATTAATATCTGTAAAAAGAATTGAAAAAAAATATATATATATATTTAAATTTTTGGATTTTAATAAAAACAACTTACGAGAAACCATGCATTAAGTTGTTGAGGTTTTATACTCACACACATTATGAAATTTAATCATATATATTATATCAAACATTTCAAAATGTGTACAATTTATGTTACAAATGTATTTATTTTAAACAGGTTTTGTAAGTTGGTCGTAATATTATTTTTATATACTCCAAAGTTCTCATTGATATATTGAAATATATTAGGTACATAGTGACATTAATCTACTTCCTCGTACATATCTTTTAGAAATAATTACTCTAAAATGAAATTATAAATATTAAATCATTTTTATTTTCGAAATAAATTGTGATAAAAAAGTTATGCGCAGTATTTGAAAATTATTCCTAATATTACGTCAGATAATAATTGTATTGCGGAAAAACACTACAAATTATAATCTCGTTAAGTACAAAAATAATGTCGTAAAGTACTTATTACGAATGTTACTAGGTATTTGTTAGGTATATTAAATATACATAGGCAGTGAACAAACTGAGAATGATAAAAAAAAAAAACAGACATCGCAAACGATGTAGGTATAGAAGTATATTTAATATATATTAATGTATATATTTATTTAATTATTGTTTAAAATATATTTTTTAAGAGGACACCACACCCGCATGTGTTGTCTATGTCTTACAAATGTAAAACATTTAGCACTAGCAAAAACTTGTTTTTTTCTTTTTTACGAGAATGAACCGAGAAATTTATAGTTAATTAAGGAATAAAATTTTCACCACAGAAAAAGAAAGCTACAGAAACAGTTATTCAAATTTGAAAAACACAAAAATAATGGATTTTCAAACATTAAGAACTTTTTTTATAATTCTGATACCTAAAATATTAAAAATTGATATTGCACAACCAAAATTTTCCTTTTTACTTGGTAAAAATGTTGTTTCTTAGTTATGACTACAACCTGAGTGATTCTATCCCGCGCAAAAACAATTTTTGCTATATTGCACATTTGCAAGACGGAGACATCATATGTGGGTGTGGCGTCCTCTTAATAAATAATATTAAATATTTTTATTATGAGTGGTTGCTGGATTATTAAGCTTTTAAAATTTTTGATTAATCATTAAAATGACCTATAATGCCTGTGCGAACAGTATCTATATTGATAAATGATAAATGATAAGGCAAAATTATTAATACCTAACAATATGAATAAAGTAATATAATATATATTAGAAAATACTTAGTATTTTTGAATTTTTTATAGAAAATACTAAGAAAACTATCAAACGATAAAAATACCATTACCGTGTAGATTGTATTTTAGCTATGTACAAATGTTATGGCTTATAAAAATACAACATTTAGTTTATTCCCAAGTGTAAGATAAAACTAATGCAAATGTATAATATGGTTGATTAGCCTTATTACTAAATAATAACTATATATACCTAACCTAACCTATCGGTATTCATGTATAAAAGCATCTACCATATTACACACAAACACAATGATTATAATAATAACGGTTGTATAGTTTAAAATATTTATCCTAATTATTATTGCTTTTGTTTTACGGTTTAAAAGTTAAATCGGTGAATATGTACAGAACTATTACATTTATATAAGGATACTATTGAGTAATTTAAACAAATATTCAAGATTTATTTACTGTAATATGAGTATAATATGTTTAAATATTATACTATTAAAATACTTTGAATACCGAACACTTTGGAATTATGATACCTACCTATTTAAAATATATTTATCATAAAAAATACTTCACATCGTGCACAGTAAATATGATGTTTTTAAATAAAAAAAATATTGTATGATACATTTTTTTGTATGTTGAATATTTATGTGATAAAATTGCTGTAACACACATTTTGAATCACTCTGTATATAGATAGTGGGACATTATGTAAGATTTGGTGTATGACTTTGAGGTATCTATTTTGTGAGTTGGTTACAGTGCATTGGCATATTTTCACAATATTTGCAGTGTACAGGAAATACATTACAGACAATTATTATAAACATTTGAAGGTATTTTATTACCTCTGTGCTGTATCGTTCGGCATTAATGAACGTCAGTTTTTTGTTTTTTATCTCAGACGTATTTCTTCTGATTTCCATTACCGGAAATATAATATACTATTGCATATTATAAACTACCTACTTGTATACACAATAAACGACCAAATAAAAAAAAAAAATCAACATTTGCATTTTATCGTCAAATCGGTGGTATTAAGCACGCATCCACGGTGAGTGTTTAACTATTTATTAATTATTTACTAGGGAAATGCAAGGTTTTTTAATCAATAAACGATTGCCGTACGGCATAGACAGAGATTGAATGATAATATTAATGTGTAATAATATTATCAATATCATTTATTAACACGGCATCATTATTGATGTATAAATAAGTGTGTAACACTCAAGGTTAAACGCATAGTTTTTAGCGAATTTTATTCAAGTTAGTAGCATAAAATTATTAATGAATAAAAAATGCACATAATATCTTAAACGATGATTAGGTAAGTTAAACGTAATTTTAGTATTTTATAACATTTGATTTAATTATTATTATGTTATTAGTTTATTAAGTATTTTATGACTTATTAGTTGAGTCCGGAGAAAAACAAAATTACATATAATAATACTATTATGCATTTTCATATATATATATATATATATATATATATTTTAAAGAGTATACAGTTCGACAAGAGTTATAAATGTCAACGATTTATGAATTGTCCAGCAGAGAATGCATATAAAATAATTTTTAGTTGCATATAAATGCATATTTTAGAGATATAAATTATTTTTTTCTTTTTACGCTTTGATTTTTCTATACTCTAAAGCTTTAATAAGTTATTAGTTATTGCTATATTATTATAGCAGTACGTTGCTGTTATAGCCGAAAACAAAGTAGGGAAGATTTTATTCAACAAAAAAATGTAAAACACTTAACTATGTTTGATGTTCTTCTCTATTTTTCTATGAAAATTTTATTTTTTTGTTTAATTATAAACGTTTTACAGTTTCGCTATTAATTTTTGTGAAATGTGTTTATATATAAATAATTACCATTAGGTAGTGTCCTCGTTAAAAAATATAATTAAAAAGATATAAAGGGCTATCAATTATAGCAAACACTCATTGCAGTGGATAAGTAGGCACCCATCTAATTTTTCAAATGTTTTAATATTATGATTTGTATAATATCGTAGATGTTTATATGACGTTTATATAAGGTATTCATTTGTTTATGAGTAATTTTTGATCATATTATGGCTCTCTCGACTTGAGAAAATAAAAGCTGAATAATAGATTTTAATTGATGTGACAAATTTATATTATTAATTATTATTATTATTTTTGGCGTGAATAATTAATAAAATGTACGTGCCGAATTTCGTACATGGCCCAGCAGAGATATTTTTGTTCAGAATTTAATTACATTCAAAAACCATTTTTTTAAGTATGTCACACCGTTTTTTTATAAGATTTTTAGTTTTCATAATTTTGATTTTTTCCCAGACATTATGAATAAGAAAAATAACTCAATTTATCAAATAATAATCTTCGTTGTTTCTCAGTTAATCTAATTATAATTTGGTATAAGATTTAGTTTTCATCGTTTATGTCATCATTAATTTCTGTAGTTAAATTATTTTCCGACGAGAAATTAAAAATTACAAAATATAATACATTTTCAGAACCCAAAATATTGAGAGACAAGGCCACGTCGTTGTTCCTTATGTCCCTAGCCAGTTAAATGTAATTAGGGGTAAGCATCGTCTTATTATTATTCATTTTCGTAATTTTGTTCTTTTCTACGACACTAAAAAAAAAAAAATAAAATAAACGACGTATTCAATTAAAAATCGAGGAGGCACGAGGCCACGTTGTTCTCTGCATCTTTGATTATAAATGTAAAACTAAATCAGTATTAAATCAAGTTAAGCTTTAACCATCAAACGTAACCCATGTTGGTATACTAAATAATAATTAAACTAAATAATTATAATTTAATAGAGCTAAAATAATTTGTAAATCCTATGATGTGTATTATATGTAATGCTTATATAAATATTTGGTAAATATATTTAAAATCACTACCACTGTTTTTTGTTTTTGAATTTTAAGCAAAAAAAAAATCTTATTTTACCGAAAACTATAACAGTTTTGGGTAAAAATTCTTGTTTTTCCCGATTATTTTGATCTCAAAAAGTTACTAACTAGATTCAATTTCCTATCAGAAACCACTGATTGAGTTTTGCCAAAGTCATATCTACTATAGGAAAAATGGATTGATTATTATATTTTATTGTTAAAATATTAAAATGCAATTCGCAAGTAGGCGTTTAATATTTTGTTTGGATTATATGGTTTTGGAGCGGTTTTTTAACCACAAAAACTGTGTCTGTCGAATAAGCTTTGTGTCGAAGCGAATAATACGATGCCCACACAAAAAAAAAAAAATCCGCCTGTGCATTATTATTGCGTTTGCCATATGAATAATCGCCACGTGCAGTGAGATCTGTGAGCCACCTTAATCAATATGCACAATATACCATCAAAGTATGGTATTATGGTAATATCTACGTATTAATATCGTGGTAGAAAATATTTTCCTTGTTGCTGAGAATAATAATTAATAACCGCGAACGGCGAGGCGTAATTGCATAAACCAGTTCGGACGGCAAAATATTGAAGACCATTCTTTTATATTATAATAAAACCTCCGTACTATTATTATTATTTGAATGATAATAACTGAATATTCAATAACAATTTTGTTATGTGTGCTTACAACAATAATAATATTAACTTACCTATTGACAACGCTGAAGGACCGTATTTTGATTTGCGTTATACATAAAAGCGAAGACGTATTTTAGAGAACTCAATTTATTTTCCTTTTCGTTTATATACTTATAAAATGTTATAAAATTTAATCGTAGGTGAGTCATTTTCTCATCGATAATTCTACAAGTCATTCGGCCGTTTCTTTTCAAAAATTCTTTAGGCATGGTACAGAGGTATTATATATTCTATAGTTTCTGAGAATTTTTACTTTTTTTCAAGTGAGACGTGTCAATATATTTGGGCGAAAAGTCAAATTTTTAAAATCAACAAAAAATTGTATTTTTTTTTTTTATATTTTGTGATAATATAGTTTATAGAAAGAAATAATATTCTACGAGATCGCGTGTTTGAATTGAAAAGATTATTATTAATAGATACGCAAAGTCAACAAATTAATAAAAATAATTAACTCAAGTTAAATAAACAAATGATAAATTTAACTCAGAAGGTTTAAAGTTAATATGGCAACAAATATTAACTTAACTCAGTTAAAAAAAATTGAATATAATTTTTTAATTAGTAAATGGATCACAAAAGCACATTTTTGGTCTATCTTGCATAATATTATTTTATCAAGAAACATTAATAGAAATAATATTATAGTATATTATTTAATAATATTATAGTTTAAGACTATTTTTTTATTTAAACCGTGTATACAGTGACTTGTAACTCATATATGAAAAAATTAAAACTAAAAATTTTATAAACATTTTTAATATTAACTTAATGGATTATTTTTAAATCAACTGAAAAATCCTAAATTATGATTTCAACAGTCAACTAAACTAGGTTGTTAAATTCTTAATTTGATTAGAAAATTAACCAACTAGTTCATTTAAAAAAAGAAAAAAAAATTAACTTCTTAATCAGCTAATACCCATTTTTGCCAAAATGACGATTTTACTGTGACAACTGTCCGTATGCGTTAAGTCGCAACTGCACTTTTAATATTAACTACAACAATTCCGTATAACCTTTATCTTGTACTATTTTAGTCTCTCCTTAACGGAAAATACTTTACGACGGAAAAATCAGTCGGTACAGAGCGATTCCGTCATAAGGAGGTTTTACTGTATTGTGTATCGTCGATCATAATTAATTATATAATACTTTAAAGTGTAAAGAGTAATAGATACACATTATATTAATATATACTCATACTCGGCTACCTACGCACATCAAGGAAGGTGTAGCACACATACGTCAGAATTTATAAATTACTGCAACAGCCTACTTACTGCTCGAATATATACATGTCTAAATTCATGATATATACGCGCATACGATATATATTTAAGTCAGGATAGTCTGCAACATTTAGGCATACTTTCTCCGCACAATCAATCTCTTTTCGTGCCGCTATTATAATACGTATATGCCTAGCAACGACGGTGTCCCGATTTCAAACTTCACAAATCGTTATTACCACGGTTAGACTCTCATCCACAAATGTGTATTGAAGACAAGCCACATGCGTGTTTTAATATTAATTAAAGGCACGTTTTAGATGAATTTATAGGCTCTCTTTGATCGCTGCTGCAGAGATGCTGTTGCAGTTATAGATATTCTCTGAACCATAGTCCGAATTATTAATAAGGCGTACTTTCACCACAGTAATTGCTATATATATATGTATATAATATTATTAACGGTATAATATTTAATTTTAGTTTTATAAATTTACAATACTTGTTTTCCTCTCGAACACTTTTTGGTAGAAAAACGATATGATCGAATATAATTAACGTTCGTTTATTGTATATATGTATCAACATCAAATATAATATATAACCTAACCTATAAGAGGTGATCCATATTTAATGTAAGTCACTCATTATTTCAGAAAACACTGATGTTTTTAAAAATATTTATTTTACACGAATTTAAATCTTTTAGAGTGGAATGGTACACGAGATCCCCGTAAAACGTTGGTCAGTTACTCCGCTTATATAAAATTTAAATACTATTACAATCAGATCTTGCAAACATTATAATATATGACAAAAACTATTGAAATTTACAAACGCAATTGAAACAGAAAATGGTAAATAAATATAATTAAATAATACAAAACAAAATATTTAATATATCATTAAACAAAACATAACGCAAAACGAAATAATTTAAAATCTATTATTTAAAAGCTATGATATTGGTTTTAAAGAAATATTTAGTATACGTTATTAATTTTTATCTTAGCAATCAAACCAAGAATTTTTTATAATATTCTGTATCCAAGAAATTTTCCTCGTTAAATATTATTATTTTTAACGATAAAACGATAAACTCTAAAGTTGTATAACGTTTTAATTCTAAACAACGATAAACGCTAATATTGCAGATAACATAAAACAAAATTTTTTTTTAAATTCAAGTCCTGCTCAAAACTCAACGAAAAACGCGTATTTTAATAATATTATAAGTTAGGTATAGTGATTGTAACCACCGCGGCGTGATCTACACAACGTAATGTATTTACAACCAGCGACCCACAGAATTCAGAAACTCGAGATCACGGTCAAGATCAACTATAATGATAGTATTACGTACACGACCTGTTCTGCCATTACGATATTATTATATTTTATGCCGCACAAGCGAACTCGTACCAACGTCCTTGGCAGTGATCTCATATAGACGACGACTGTTATTATACTCGTGCGTATCCGACAACGTCGTGATGGAAATGCATAATATATATATATATATATATATATTATTGTTGTTATTATTATTATTATTACTATTAATATAACAATTAGTGCTATAGGATTTGAATGCACTTTGCACATTGTAGTGTCTGATTTCCAAAGATATTTAATGTCATACAAGCCATATAATATGTATGTATGCAAGTATCACTGTCGTTTTGTCACAAATTTGATTTATGTAGGTTTATATTTTTGTTTGTATTTTGATAATTGTTGAGGCATTTTTTTCACTAGTCATTTGTTCCAAATCTTTATATTTTAGGGGTTTTAGTGAGTCTTACAATAAAAAATTGGAATTTTTAAAAATTATTTTAACATTTTTATAATTTAAAAGCTAGTAGAATATTATAATATTGACTTCTCTAGATACTCTATGTAGTATCTTATATTCTTATCGGGAAAATCGGGTAATTTTTTTACCAAATCATATGAAAAAATAATTTTTTTTTTTTAAATAAAATCCTAAGTCCTAAAAACGCATAATAAGTTTAGTGCAGTCCTATAAAACTTTTTTGAGTGTATTTATTTTAAAATATGAGGTACCTATTATATATATAATTTTGTTCAAACAACTTATTTAAAACAAAAATAAATCATGATACATTTCACTGGAACGTTATGTCGAATTTTTCGTGCAATTTATTTTGTTTTTGTCTCGAATTACATACATTCCCATTAACAATTATGGCAATTGTGCACCTGGTACACCTTATTATTTGTCAAACGATGGCGACGTTATATCGCCACGAGCCGTCAGCCGTATCGTACAACACGCTCCGCACGACGTCATTTTATACTCGAGGAAGTAAAAAAAAAAGCACGGGACTGGCGAGCGGTGTGCCCGTGATCGATGCGAGGAAGGAGGAAGGCGGCTACAACTGGTTCGCCGAGCGCGGTCAGCCGGTTATAATAGTTTAGCGCGTAATATTATAATACTTAAACGCCATGCACGCGTGGCTCATGAGACGCTCGTGATACCGGTAATCGGTCAAAAACTCCGGGGAAAACATGTTCGTTTTGAGAAAAGTCCGAACACATTTTGTTGTCAGATGAAAAGTCAAAAAGATAAATTATATTATTGATTAAAATATATATTTATTTTCTTATTTAGTATTTTATTTGATAATTATTATTTCTTGTGCCTATACGATTATAATGTGAATATATTGTTATTATTGTAGTGTGAATGATGTCTGTATATTGACTAAGTACATTTTAATAATATTTGTAAACTTTAGGCATAGGAATAGTATTCAAATATAATTTTGTATAAGTAATTAAGAAAATTAATTACATTTTTAAATTTTAATTTTGTATTTTGGACTTTTTGTCTAACATTAAAAAAATGAGTACAGATTTTTTGTCCGGGATTTTTGTGATACATACACTTTTGTGTCATGCACAAAGTAATTCGCCGAGCTTTCCAATTATTCTCTCCCCCCCTCCCCCACATTAAATTTATTCAAATTCTAAATTTTTAAATTTTTCAAGGAGTATTCTGTGGCCATTCTAACTCCCGTTTTTTTCAAATAAAAGCCCCTCCCTCCTATTTTTACTGTAAATTATTTAGTGGATATTAAAAAAAAAATTGATGTACCTAATATTCAAAATTCAAACGAATAGTATTAATGAAATTATTAAAACATTTATGTTAAAGATGAATAATACATAATCCTTAAAAATGCTTTACAAAAATATAAAATATATGTAATATTGGATTTAGTATTCACCATAGGTACTTGGACCATTTTTTCTATAAATTATAAATATTGATGGATTATTATAAATTACTAAAATTTTCAAATGGCCGTAGCTTCCATATATTTCAAACCCATTATCGTGGACCTATTATTCTTACTACACAAAGTTAAATATCTCAAAAACAACTCGTTGGAATTTTAATTTAGATCCATAAAAATTGTCAAAAAAATGATTTGCTAAATAATTTACTGTACATTAGAAGGCGACTTGTAATTTGAAAAACTCAAGTTTGTATCACCACAATTCATTCCTAAAGAGGAGTAGGTACAAAAATCTCAAGAATTTAAAAATATATACTTCAAGTAGGTGTATTTAAAAATTTCAAAAATCAGATTTTATATAACTGGGTGAATGAAGAAAAAATAATGAGGTGGAATCATGTATACGGTGAATCACTCTGTATAATATGTAGCGTGTGTACTGCGTTTATAAAAGATACCTACTCAATATAATGTTGATATTGTATGTACCTGCAGTACCTACTAATTCATCGTGCGATCGTTTCCGGGATCAGGTTTGTTGTTTATAAGGTAAAAAAAAAAAAATCAGGAAACCGTCGAATATATAGCTATATAATATAATATGTATACGAGGTAAATTAGTTAACAACAATCAACGTGTATGATTACGATGTGACCACCTGATCATTAGTGGCTTTTACTAGATTATTATCGTGTAGGTAATAAGCTATACCTACACCTTTAATTATAATAACGCTAAAAAAAATGCGTCCTTTCGTGTGTCACAGAACTCACTGGCCCATAGCAACATCTTACATGAGTGCAAGATGCAAATGTCATGTATATTTTTTATACAAATTAAGAAAATACTGAATGATATTCAGTAGTATTATCAAGTTCAGATTCAAATACTGTGTCTTTTCGAATATATATGTTACCGGGTTCTCGGTGGAAAACACACACTCACGATAAATTTTATATAAAATATTTGTATCGATTTCGTTTTTTCAAACATATATTCTAAAGCAAAACTACTGCAAGCTATTAAAGTATATTGGTTTTACATTACTATTTTTATTTTGTTTATTTCTTAGTTAAGTGTACTCGATGTGTTGTCTCTGTCTTACTAACGCAGAACATATCGAATTTTACGTTAAGAAGAATCTATTTTACTCTCTTATTCATACGATTATTAAAGTAAATTGACCTGTTATCAAATTAAAGGTAAAAATATTATTCGCAAATTAATTTAATCTTGTATTTTAATTTTGAAACAAGTTATTATGAGCATTATAAAATTGTAGTATTTTTGTATATAAACATGTTTTGTTTTTATGGTTTGAAAGTAAAAACTTGAATTCTACCTATACCTATGTTTAACAAAAAAAAAAAAAAATGTTCGACAGCATTTTAATACAAGGTTACAGACTTACTCATAATTTATTATTTAAGTGTTCAAAATATTCAATCATTATCTTTTTAAAAAACCGATGACCACAACATCAAAATATTTTAGGGGGTATATTTAAATATAGTATTTACTATACATACTTATAGACAATAGTGTCTAGTATAGTAAGAATCTAATTTTTAGTTTTTATCAGGGTTTGCAAACGTTATAGATGTTATATATATATATATATATATATATATATATATATATATACATAACAAAAAACGATTGAAATGTATAAACGTATTTAAAACTGAAAATAGTAAACAAAAATAATTAAATACCACAAAACAAAACACAACGATTAATAAAATATATAATATATCATTAAAGAAATTAGCAAAACATACCTAACACAAAACGTAATTTATAGAATATCACTAAACGAAAAATAACGCAAAACGAAATAATATAAAATTAATTTACTTAAAAGTTATAATATGGTTTCGTAGAAATGTATATTCCACGTGATTTAGCAATCAATTTTAGCGATCATCTAAGAATTTATTATATTCCATATCTATTCCCCGCATTAGATATTATTTTTAACGAAGAACTGAAAACTTGTATAACGCTTCACTTTTAAATAACGATAAACGGAAAAATTGTGTGACGTTTGGATTGTAAATAACGTAAAACGAAATTTTAATTTCAAATGCTAGTACTGGTTTTTATTAATTGCGATTGTAAGCTTATAATTTTGTATACCAACAACTATAAATAATATAACAATTTGAACTGCTACTAAACAATTTAAAAAGTGTTCAACATTATTTTCATAATATGCACCTTTATTAATATTATATGATTTCCTGAAAATTTTGATGATTTTATTAACAATTAATATATTTTTTTAAATAATTATTTTTAAAAAATTATTTTTAAAATTTTGACATTGGAAACCTGATATTACGGTAGTTCCATTCAGGGTATAAGTTAAAATATTTATGTTATAATATTAAAATATATTAAAAATTATATAACTTAATAATGTACACAAATATGAAGTTTGATTAACGTGATTTCTTGTTTACCAAGAATTGTTGAAATAAATATAGTTTTATAAAATGCAAACACTCGTATTTCTTCTTTTGATGAATATCTATATATCTTGACTCCAGAGTGACTTTGTACTGTTTCATCGAATCGTTGAATTTATCAGACCTTATCCCTTAATATTTCTAAGTGCAAAACCGTGACTTTTGTCAGGATTCAGTCCTCTTTAATTTATTCATATCACTATAAGGGTTACAAGGTAGTATTATTTTGCTTTCTAAAAGCTGTGTTATAAATCTCGGGTTCGTATTTATTTTGATCCGGGTCCCCATGTGAACACGTTTGTGGCGAAACATTCAATTTTTGTTTAAAGATTACCTACGTAGAGATTTTCGCATGAGCTTATCCTTATTCGGGGCACATATTATATTGTGCTCTATTTTGAAATGTGGTACCGTTATTTGGGTTCCGTATACTTTTAATGATTTTTTGAACTTTATAAGGGATCTCACTCCACCCCTCTCCCAAAACTAAAATCTTAAAACGCCATCACTGCGTATCATGACGGCGTTTTTTATACTTTTCTAATATGTAATAAATAAAATGACGACGATGATGTATGAATTTCGTGTGGCAAATACCGCATAAGGGATATGAATTGCGGTATAGGTTTATTGTGATGTTTTTATTAAATAAAAAATTCATTTTCTCTCTGAGTAAGTGGGCCCGACGGCGCAGTTATATATAGTGATTTCTCCTGCAAAAGGCAACAATGATAATATTTTCCCGTTTTGCGAGACTAAGAGAAATTTTCTTATTGCAAGTGGTATATAATAAAACTAAAAACCAACTTTTGTGACACGCTGAAGCTCAATTCTGCACCTAATATGATGATGGATTCTGGGAAATTGTGTTTGTATATCCGCAGTCGTGTAAGGTGCATTATATACGTTATATATTATAATGTAGAACGACAAATGAAAAATGGCGAATGTTTCGAGACGTCGTCGCGTTGTACAGTTAATAAGATATTGCATTTTATTTCGGGGCCTGGAAAATCGAGGTGGCGGTCGCCAGGCAACGCGTTGGCTGTCGATGGCGGCGGCGGCTTAGGACGCGAAAAGCTTATGGCGAATGAAGGTGGCGACGGTAAACTTTCGATCACGTTTTAGAATATCTAATACAGAACATGAATTACGCCCAAGCTATAGAGTGCCAAAAATAATATATCTAGGGGAAAAAATTGTATTTCAAATTGTATTTGAAGAAAAAAATTTTGTCTTGCGTTATTTAAATTGTAAACGTTATACAATTTTTGCATTTATCATTAAAAATAATAACTAATGTGAGAAATGGCCAGGATACGGAATATAAAAAATTCTTGGATTGATTGCCAAGATGAAAATAAATCGCGTGTAATAAAATATATTGAAATCAATAATCTTATAACTTCTAAGTAAATGGATTTTATATTATTTCGTTTTGCGTTGTTTTTTGTTTAATGATATTCCATATAAAATTTTGTTTTACATTATGTTTTGTCTAATGATATACCTATTATATTTTTTGTTAATCGTTATGTTTTGTTGTGTACTATTTGATTAGTTTTGTTTACAGTTTTACGTTTTAATTACGTCTAAAAATGTCAATAGTTTTTTTTTTGTCATTTATAAGATGATATAACGTTATTATAACGTATGTAAGTCCTAACGGCTGATAATATTTAAAACATACTACAGCTTGTTAATAGAGTAGATATAATTATTTAAATAGCTGGTAATATTTTAGAGCTGTTTTACTGTCTCCATGTATCGCTTGTGCACTGTTCGTGTCTTGTGAACATCGAATACTACGTAGAAACGTTTTACAAGCCGAGATAACCGCCATATCCTGTTTGTAAAAAAACTTTTGTTATGAAAGAATTATAATAAATATGTGAACACGTTTTGCAGCTAGTCACCAATGAATCTGAAATGATAAGTAAATAGTATACTACAGGCCACTGACAGCAGTGGCGTGTTTACAAGGCAGGCCGACTGTGCCTGAGCCTACCCAATTTCTGTTTGACTAAGCTATAATATAACTTAAGCTAAACTTAACCTATATGCAATATTACGCAAACTACAGAACAGAACCGTCGTATCCAAATACTTCATGCTAGACACGCCACTGGCCATTGATATTATTATGTAGCTTATATATTATAATCACGACGTTGTGGCGTATAAACTGGCTTATTGCAGTATACAACTCGTATGTACCACAAAAAATATGTAAACCTAAACATCTTTACTAGTTTTGATATAAAACCTTGAAAAAAAATTAGATTTCTATACAAAACAGTATTGGAAACTAAAACTACTGACGAGAACTCAGCGAGACACAGACATAATTATATGTTGTTAACATTAAAACGTAATTATTATTAATACTTAGTATTAGATGTGCTGGCAATTAATTGTCAGTTAAAGATAATGTAGTGGGAAAACGATAAAAAATACACGAGGCTCCGAAATCTGAATAAAGTGGGATTGTTTGAATATATTAATATATGTACAAAGCCTGAAGCCTTGAAATGTAATGAAAAATAATATAAATAAACAAATTTAATGCGTTCAATTATTTATTGTTTGGATATTTTTGTTCGATATCATAAAATAGAATGTACTAGTATTTTATATTATTTTCAATAAAATAAACAGTATGTTGTTTTAATTTTATTATTCTATATTCAACCACTAATATTATTCTATTTGGAATAAATAACATTTCGTGTACGGTTATGTCAAAAAATACACAGACCAAAAATGCAATATTATGTTAACGCAATGACACTGACTGGAAGCTTAAATTAAAATTTATTATTATAATAAATTCACAACTGATTTTTTTTTTTACTGCTTAACCCTTAGCTCCACTGCGTGTGTCTAGTAAAAAGTACAAATCCAAAAATATTATTAATACTATTAAATTATTATATTAATTTAATTAGAATCCTATAATAGTTGTTGTTTAAAAAAATCAACATAATTAAACAAATAAACATAATTTTGTCCAAGTTCACTGCGTATATGGCGGTGCCGGAGCCGCGGTCGTCTAGTAGTGTATGTCGTTATATTTTATATTTACAGGATATTTAAATGTTTAATCAATTTTTCGGTACGTTTTTTCGGTAATCGATAAAAAAGAACAAGAAAAATAGTACAGGCGATGTGTGTGCATGCGGAAAATTAAAAATTGTTCTTTTTTTCCGGGATTCCGTTTTTTTCACCCAAAATGATGTGCATGCAATCTAGTCGTCCTTGGATGTTATAATATCGTAAACTAGTTCAACATATTATGCACGATATAATCTATTATATATATATATATAAATTACAATTTAATAATTTATAAAGGTAAATAGTAAATTTTCATCATCTGCAGCTTTATAACGACATACATTGTAAAAATAAAAGTAATCGGCAAAGTGGTGCGTACATTGTACATTATATTATAACACGTTAAAATAATACAATTGTTAAATTGTCAGTTGTTTAAAAAAAATATTTTAGGTGCACGATAAAAATTTGGAAATGTTCTCGTGTGAAAACGCAAATTAATCTATTGTAAAATAAAATTTTTAAATTAATAATGCCTATTAATCCATATACAGTTTTGCGATTTTAGCATTAATTTCAATCGAATATAAAAAAAAGTAGTATCACAATAATAATAAGCCTAGACAATACGCGTGTCAAAAGTTAAAATTATTGAATTTGTTATAAGCCACCGTTTAACTATTTAGGTATATTTAGATTCTCCACAATTTTCGATTCGTGCGACTATCCATCAGTTCATTGTAACTTTCAGTATATACTACTGTTACCTGTTATTACTACTTTACCAGAGTCAATTTTAAACTTTTGTTAACATACACGTCCACATATATAGGCATTCGTTTTCATTAACTCAAATATTTTTCTATTGACATTTTAATCACGAGTGTTTTTTGAGATTCATTTAACATTTTAATGTAATGTATGTAAATTTGAACACACGTTGCATTTAAACAGTCTGTCATTATATTTGTTTTCAAGTCCATTCTAAATAAATTATTTAAAATGCAGGTTATATGCATAATAAGAGGATAATACCTTCAATTAATATGCACGTATACTGCAGTATACATATATTAAGTGCTATAATAATTTATGTGTAAACTGCTGTTGTGAGATCGTTATTTTTAGTACCTAAGTATAACAAGCGATACCTATCTATAAAATAGTTCACAATCAACTTTAAGTGGTTTTAAGTGTTTAAAACATTTTGAATTTTGCTATAAACTGGCTAAAGCGCACTTGAACGACACGGCTATTTGAATAAACGGGGAAACATTTTAAAAAATACCGTACATTAGATATCATGTGCAGACCGATTCGAAAATATTTTTTTAACTGCACCGAAATCGACTGGACGAAATAAACCGATACTGTCCATTAAAATTAAATTGCAGTATTCATTGAATTCGGGAATCGTGTCATTGGAGGCATATGGTTGCCATATTATGATAGGCAAGTACTTTGCACAATCATATAATATGGGCTCTGCGGCGTGCGATTTTGGAAACCGATAAATAAACAGTTGGTGACAGTGACGCCGATCTCTAATCCTGCAACTTTGGCGACTGCGCCCTAATGAATTATGTGTTGGGGTGGGTAGGTGTCACATAGCTTGGTACCCATAGGCCGTGTGTATATTTGGTTGGGTCGAGTTATACATTCCAGATGCTGAACATTAGTGAAGGAAGATATTATTAATTGTACATATGTTTATTTTGTAATAAGCAATATTCACGGTAGATGGGGGGGGGGGGGTAGCTGGCACTGCTAAAATTTGATATTCTTTTGTAGTTCGGCGCCATTGATTGCGGGAATGTTCTGCAGTTGTCTGATGTGAAAACCATTCTTACGATTATAACATAATATCGTTTGGCAGGTCCTTATGGAGGTCGTCATCAACTGCACGGCACAATTGTAAAAAAAAAATTTATTGTTGTGAGTTTCTAAGTAATTCGGTGTTGTATGCCCATCTCGATTGTGATTGAAACATAACCATCACCATATACAAACAAATGCGTAACCTACAAACAGTTTATTTTACTAAATGTAACATTATTTTTCTATCATTATTCTTGTAGGATAATCAATTATACTATGTACTATCAATTATAGTACAGATGTATCTATCATAACATTCAATTCTAAATGCACGTGCGTTCGAGGACGTTTAAAATTATAGTATATAATATGACGATGTGTTAATTTATAACAAATTAACGCCTGTGTGTGTTTACAAATTAAAAAGTACGAGAGTTGTACTAATAGCATTCCCAAGTACCTACCTCATACCAACCATAATCGTTACAATTACAATATGTATCACGCGCTTGTCATCATATCGTTTATTAAATTGTTTTCATATTGGAATCGAAATTTACGGTGCATTTATTATACTTTTTACTATATTTGTAGTAAGCAATAATAATATCAAATCTGTATGATAATTTATTATACATTATTTAAAATCGTATTATTTATATTTATTTATGTATGCCCAAACAATTATTTCCTGGCACTGGTATTAATGTTCGAAAGTGGTAAACTGAGTACGAAATAATTTGGTGAATATTTTGTGGCTAGGTAAATTGAGTCCCGAGTAATAATACAATTTAATTTTTCAAAAAAATAATTTATAAATAACGACGATAAAAAGGAAAAGTCTCTACATCCAACGTGTACTGTTTAATTAATTAGTGATTATCGATTACCGATTTGCCGATATTGTTTGGAAAGACCTAATGACCACTAAAACTATGGCACTATATATCCAATATTTATCGAAAATATAAAACCTTTATTAAAAATATCAATAGAAAAATAATTTTTTTGAGACAAGAAATTGTGAAATATGAAAATAAAAACAATTGTTAAAAACATATTAAATAAATGTTTACCCTGTATGTAATAAAAAAATATGTAATACAATAAATAAAAATAAAAATAAAAATTTGACTTGAATTTGTGTATTATAAATATACTTAAATGTGATTTTTATGTACAACATTGTAAAATAAAATAATTATTAAAAAACAAAAAAAAGCACATACTTAACCACGCTTGTTAACACAAACAGTCCTAAGTCTGTAAAAGTGAGAAGGAAAATGAGCTTTTGGGAAACTCCATAAACCTTTTCAAACCTAGGACTCAGTTTACCTTAAACTTTTTCAAATTCGGGACTCAGTTCACCTTAAACCTTTTTGAACCCGAGATTCAGTTTACCACAAAAAAGGTGTTTTGGATTCAATTTACCAAGTTTCATTAATGTTGTATCATTAACAATAATAAGCCGGTACTCTGTAATAATACAATGCATATTATAAAGTGTATTTGAATTTTGAAGTAATAAATTTTACTATTTGTAATACATTTCAACATATTATTTTGTTTCATTAAAACTATGAAATACCAAAGAATGCACTAAGTTTATTATATAAGTATACTTATAATATTGCAATTAAAAAGAATATCCAATTAACTTTAAATTATAAAACATTCATGAATAATAACTGATCACTAATATTATATAATATATAATTTATTATATTATATTTGTACATTTTACAAAAAATACAAATAATATGATATTTACTTTATTAGTTATTTGTTAAGTACAATACTTAAATCCAATTTAGAAAACAAATAAAATTAAAATTAATTGCAAATCGTAATATAAATATCTCTATATTATGTTGGATTGTTCAGTATTTACTTTTTGCTGTACAACGAAACCTCGAAATTGTTTTGTATATTTTTTGTATTTTTTTTTAAATTATTTTTATAAATTCAATTTTTAAAAAATAAACACTTCCTTAACCAAAATACCAAGTATTGAAAAATATGTGTTTGCATTTTTTGGATTGAAGAGCGTAGTAACCATGAAATAATAATATATGCTCGTATCGAATAAGATCTAAGTATTACCTATTCAGTTACTTTGGTTAACTTTTCGTAATCCGAAATAAATTATAAACTCGCGGATATCACAGTCCGCACTGTATATTTGTTTTTTTACTCTACTTACTATCGAGTCATTGTTTTTTAATTATCGTAATAATCTTTCGTTTTCACGGGCAAGCAGTGATATATAATAAATGATGGTACCTAATAATAATAATTTTTTTAAATAATTATTACTGTCCCTAAATCGTACTGTAGTCGACAAAATATTATAACATTGGGCGATAATCACTTTGAGTGTCGGGCGACGGCGCTTTTACGACATCGTATAATAACGTTATAAATTATAATATAGCTGTCGCCTTTCTGCACATTATGCTAATACAATATAACACATTTATAACTACATTAAAGCACTTTGGTATAGAGATGCCAACGTCCTTAGTATTAATTTTCCGAGGCTGCTGTTTGTTATTTAATATCCTATTATCGTCGTCGTATTAATTGTTTTCGACTATGGCTATATTTTTATGACACTATCGTAAAGATATTATACTACACAGGTGAAACGACAATTCCGTGTAGGTCAGATTACTACAAAATTTTAAGAGGATGTCGTTCCCGTATGTGTTGTCTTCGTCTTGCACACGTACGACATAGCAAATTTTTGTTAACCAATTTCAATAGTAGTGTGCTGTTAGTTTTAATATTAGAGTTAATTGACCTATTATAAAATTTAAAGGTAAGATTATTGTCTATTGTCTTGCGCAGGCTTTTATTGATATTATTATTTTTAAGTAAGTTATGATAATTTAAATATGTACAGTTTCCGGTGTAACACAATTGCGTCAACTGTTGTCATTTGATTTGAACTAATAGAACGCCCAATTTAATTAATTAAAATTAATTTGTTAATTAATGGATCAAAAAGTTTTGATTGAACTTACATAGCTCCCGTCCTTCATGTAATTATTTCAATTCTAAAATCAATGCAAGAGGAAACATGTATGAAAATGATATCGGTATTCAAAGGTCGAGTAAACAAAATGGAAAATGCTAATTTAATTCGTATAAAAGAAACTATGAAAGATTATAATAAGTATAAAAGTCATAAAAATATTATTATAAATTTGTCAACAATTAGTTATTTATATAGTACCAAGGTATATAATTTTAAATTGAATACACTTTTACTATACATTATCTTCAATCTTTATTATTTTTCATTATTTCATTTTGTATAGTAATCGAAACATTTATTTTATATTAATATTAAAATAAAATAAAATGAAAAAATAAGTTTTTAAAATATATTATATTTATTTTAAACTAAAAACTTAAATGTGGCAACGTTGCATAGCAAATCATACGCAATCGTTGACTTTTGTGGTGAATTTTAAAGTTAATTATTTGATGTACGCAGGCGTGTTCCCAAAAAAATGCATCGTACACAATCGTGTGGTACCCACAGTTTCAAAAAGATCATAACATATTTAGAAATAATAATATCGATAAAAGCCTACGTGGGGCCTTAGTAATAGTGTTACCTTTAAATTTTGTAATAGGTCAATTCACTCTAATATCAAAACTAACAAAACACTATTAAAACTGGTGAACGACAATTATTATTGCCAATCGTACGTGTGTAAGAAGGAGACATCATTGATGCGGGTACGACGTCCTCTTAAAATATAATAATTTTTCATTTATCCTATTTATTTTAGTATAACAGCTCGCAGTTCTACCGCGCACCCATATAACTGTGTAGGAACCTATGGTGACCCGACGGTTGAACCACTAACGTTTTTGAACGAAATAGTTTTAAATTTACCGTCTGGAATGTTGAACATGGGTATCTAGGATTTTGGTAATTTTGCACGAATGTATATAATAGGATTTATTTTTTTTACATACCTATCGTTTTGGCGCTTTTACGTATGTCCTTTACAGGACCTGGTCAATATACAGCGGACATATTTTGATAACGGTTATAATAGTATTAAATTTATTATCAGAAAAAAGTTTACGGTAAAGATGATGAGATTATGGTCCAACATTCCAGCTATAACTTAACCTATACGGCTATACAAGGTGATTCAAAATTTATATTACAGCCATTTTATCGCATACATATTCAAAATACAGAAAAATGTATAATACGAAAGTTTTTTTGATTTAGAAACATCTAAAATGATTTGTACATTTTATAATTTTTTAAAATATATTAGGGAGGTTTTGGATTACTTAGAAACTGAATTGGAAACCTACACTTTTTTGCAAAGGAAACATTTTTTGAAAACATTTTAGTGCTTGAACAATATTAATTAATGCAAAACTCTATGCTTGAAAAATATTTACAGTTGTAATAAATTTCTAAAATTGATCGCCCAAAATCCCTTTAAAATATTGTAAACAATTATAAAATGTACAATCATTTTAGATGTTTCTAAATCAAAAAACTTTAATGCTATACATTTTTCTTTATTTTGAATCAATAAAATTGCCGTAACAAAAATTTATAATCATCCTGCATATATATGCCTACTAATATAGTTACTACATGCTCAATCATAGTTCACCTTACAACATAGTATAGTAATTAGTGATTTAAAACGTCTTAAAAATATATTAAAAGTGAATTAGGATCGTATATTAACTTATAAAGGTTTTATGCATCATTTCGAAAAAAAAAAAACGAAAAACAAATGACAATAAATATGCAGTTGCATACGCTTGAAAAAGGCTACAAGGCTAAAGACTACTACGATGTACATAATAGTTTTTTGTCAATTATTGTATTATTTTTTTTAACATAAATTAGATATAATGTTATGCCATAAACAACTAACATAATCAAATATATAAAATAATTTTTTTTTTAGTTGAATCTTATTTGTGACTTGTAATATTTATTACTATGCCTAAGTAATATATATATTTATTAACTTCTAACAAAAAATTATTATAAGGTATTATAATATTATTAACCGTTAATATAATATGTATATATTTTTTGAATTAAACATAAAATTCTATAAGACAGAAGTTTTGAAATTGAATTTATTAGTACCTAATTCAAACTTTGCGTTAAAAAAGCTATACGTGTTTTACAAATAGCTAAAAATAATGAATTTTTCTATATAAATTCACAAGCCTGAGGTGAAGGTTTAAACACAAATCATCGACAACCGAGTTGGAACATGCGAAATCAATTAAATCATTTATTTCGGCACTTCACGAACTTTAAAGTACAATTCATGTTTGTATTATATGTTATAGATTAAACAATATACATTATATTTGTGTTCATATATGATATAGGCCCATTAGAATAATCCAGAGAAACAGCAAAATACAATTACTCACAATGGTGATTATAGGTGGCTGCCAATCCATTGCAAAATTTGAATAATGTTCAATTTTATATTCTCTTTTGTCAGATGGATAATAACGAGGCATGGATTAAATATTATTTATGTTTTAGTTTATTTACCGGATCAAGAGCCTGATGAAATCAACAAAACATTTTTAAATGTAACAGGGTGTAACACGTGCTCAAATTTAATAAATTAAAAATAACACTTTTTAGAAAGAGAAATTGACAACATTTGTACATGACATGTGCACGATCTATGTGCACGGATTAACTAGGTATTTGACAAGAGTTATGAAGTTATATATTTTTCAATGAGCGCGTATTTATGAAAATGTGCTTTTATTTTTCGGCACGAAATGTTGAAAATCTCATTATTTTCGAGGTAATGAGAAGCAGTGATATAGTACAAATAGTACAATTATCATAAATGTTTTTAAGGCGCAACAGTAGTCGAGCATTTTTATGGCATTTAATTAGAAGCGTTTACGTACTTTTTGGAGAGCACTTTTGATCAGCCACTCATACTCTGCGACCAAAATCTGCGCACGACTACGTGCCATAGCGTAGGTACCTGTTTACCTATATACTTACTATAATATGTTTATATCAGGATTTGCATTCGAAATCAAAATTTCGTTTAACGTTATTTACAATCTAAGCGTTATACAACGTTTGCGTTCATCGTGTATCGTTAAAAATAATATCTGATATTGGAAATGGATACGCGATATAATAAGTTCTTGGATTGATCGCGTGGAATAAATATTTCTACGAAACCAATGTTATAACTTTTGTGTAAATGGATTTAAAATTCTTTCGTTTTGCGTCGTGTTTTGTTAATCGATTTATTTTATTTTCTAGCGTTTTAATTAATTTTGTTTACAGTTTTAATTACGTTTGCGAATTTCAATCGTTTTTTTTTTTTTTGTTGTCATATGTAGCGTAGTTATTATCTATATTAACGTTACTATGACGTCGGCAAGCGTTGACTTATGCATACGCTTTATTTGGATATCACAAGTATGTGTTATTATGTTATTGTGGTTCGTCGAAAAAAGGCGCGGGTAGACATTATTATTTTTTGCAAACGGCAATGGCCGATTCCCTCGTGTATCCACGACGATACGCGCTGTAATGCATAATATTATTATGAACATTATTTTTTTTCAGACATCAAACGCACTCGTCCGAGATGATAGTAATAATAATAATAATAACATCGTCTTATTCGTGCATCGTCGGCGCGAGAGTAATGCGCGTGCAGTGCTGCAGAAGTTGTCGTCGCCATAAATATATTATAATATATGTGTGTGTGTGTGTGTGTGTGTGTGTGTGTGTGTGTGTGTTTTCGGTTATGTTGTCATTGCATTGGTGAATGACATACGGTAGGCAAAAGAAAAAACGTATCTCGGCGGATGTGAATAATGCACGTGAGTATAATATCATATTTTAGATCTCTGGGATTTCGGATTTTTCTTTCTTTTTTCGCGCCCGTAGAAAGTATAAACTTATTACGAGAACTTGTAACGATGATGCGCAGCGGGCCACAATATAACAATCATTGGTCTTGACCCAAAATAAAACTTATCGTTAGCAATTGATCTCTCTATATTATTCGATTAATTACTTATTACAGGTTATAAAATAAGTACCCATTGCGTTTATAATATAATTGTTAATGATATTTATGATTATTACAGCGTATATCATCTTCTCATCCGACTCTACAGTTTGCTGTCTATTATTTATTACGTATTCTGTTTAAAGAGTTAAAAGCTTGATTTAAACGGAATAATTTATTTCTTTCGTCGTTTTGTCGGAAGTTAGCACGTAAATGCAATTATTTAGAACAATTTAGTGACAGTTTTTAATTTTATATTTTTGCTATTCATATCTACATTATTGAATTTCATACCAGTAGGTAAATTTTATTTGATACAGTATATAATATTGCCTATAGATGAGTTATATCTTTTTTAAGTTGTAGGACCTATATGTTTTTTTAGGTATATCTAGATTATAGAAATAAATGGATATTTTACTGGCTTATTGTAAATAACTAATCAACATTCAATAAAAGTTAATGAAGCTTTGCAGAGTTGAGCTACTGAGAAAATCTCGGCGTCATGTGCATTTGACCGTAATTTTTTTTATGACAACGAGAAATTAGTACAAACATCGGTAAAAAATATAATTAAATCCAAACATTAAGCAGTTTTAACTGTAGTCAAGCGTAAAGAACGTTAGAATTCTTAAAATTCAGTGTGCCGATAATTTACCAGCTTGGCGCTGTATATTAGTCGATTTGTACTCATATTCGGACACTATATTCGCAGATGGTATTTCGAAATGATAGTGTTTCGAAAACATTTCAGAAGATTTTAAAAGCGACGGTTCTATTTTGAAATCGTTTCTAAAATATGTCAAAAACATTATCATCTGCCGAACCGCTGCAGGGGATAGTGCGCAAATCCGAATAAACGATCCGCCCTTCGTTATAAAAACGTGTGTGTGTGTGTGTGGGCCGAGAAGCGGCGGCGGCGGTTTATACAGATGGCGGCGGCGTCCGGGCCGCCCCAAAAACAATCCCCTAACGCCGCCACCGACCACCCCCCCGGACAGAAAACCACCCCGTCGAATGGTTTCTGCTCGTGCGCTATGCGTCGGAACGGTTTCCACACTCCGCGTCGACGGCGATGTCGGTTCGAAGCAAAGGGTCAGGTGGAGACAGAGCTTGTTGCGATATTATTTTATATCGGAGGCCGTGAGAGCACGAGAGTAAACACGACGTGTTCGAATAATGTAATTAAATTTCCGGTAAACAAAGTGTGCACCCAAAGTGAATACGTGTGTGTGTGTGTGTGTGTGCAAGACAAAGATATTCGCGTTACGATGATGAACGGCACGTCGATCAGTGTATATTATCACCCTATTTGTCACTGTCGAAAACTCTCGTTTGTAGATATTATTATAATATATATATATTCGGAATGCGGGTGATTGGAGTCCATACGATAAAGTACACCCCATCACCAAATAACCGCCCTGTATTTTATTTTCATAATATAAAGCCAATATCTTGCACGACATTCTCGAAACTTTTTACTTAACACTATTGGTTTCTGTTCAATATTATCGTACACATCATAGCAGCGATTGGAGGGTGTTTATTGCCCTCCTCCTCCCGGGTAGATTTTCCCAACGATAATCAAAGGATAATATCTATTAAAATGATTTAATTGTTTTTTAATGTTTTTCATGGCCTTACACATAACAACAATTTAGATATTAATTTAAATACTTCTGGTGATTCGAATTTAAAATTGACGAGATACTTGAAATCGAGTTTAATTCGAATCTGTCATATTATGATAGCAAATATTATTTTAGATTTTTAGTGGAGCGATGAATATCTTTATTTTACAATGAAAATATGTGTTTTTTATGTATACATGATAAATAGCAAAAAATGTACAGATTTTCAACTATTTAGAGAGGGGAGGGGGTGGTTTCTAGTAGCAAATTTGATTTAGTTGGTATTTTTGATGATAGATTAAAATTGAAAATTCATAATATTTTTCTTAATAATAGTGAAAAACAAAAATTATTAAAAAAAAACAGGAAGCTTACGCAAAACCAGTTTTTGAATGGTATTTTTGGAGTTACTCAAAAACGAATAACTGTAAATGTATTTTTTAAATTTTAAATGTCAAAATGTTTTGACTCTTTTTGAGCTATTAATTGTAGTCATGAGATATTTTTAATTTATGTTAAATTTTTTTTTATTAACTGTTAACAATATTTTTTTGCTCTATCAAAAAATTTGAAAATTCAATTTTCATAAGCAGGTATTATAACTATTTAAAAATATTTACGACACATAGACACTGTTTTTTATAAGCATTTGAAGTTCAAATGTTGAAAATTTGTACCTAGTTAAAAATGTATAAAATATTTAATTTTTAAAATTAATTATTGAACATTTAATAAAAGGTTCCTCATAAGTAGTTTATATTTAAACCAAAAAGTGTAAAAAATGTATAGACACTGTTTTTTATAGATATTTTAAGTTCAAATTTGGGCAAAATTAGATAATTTAACAAGGAATAATGATTTTAGTTATTTGTTGTAATTTAAAAACATTATTTCTAAGTACTTGACCTCTTCACGTACTAATTTTTTTAATATATTTTTAATAAATATTGACATTTTAAAATGCCATGTTCTTGATAAAAATTAATTCAACCTACCATTTTACTTTAACGTTAAATAAATTACTTTAGTGCCTAACGGTATAATTAATATATATGCCTAAACTTATAGTAATAATATACTATTGTTCATAATATTATATAAACTAACCATCTTCGCTCAGAATCGTTTTATGTAAGCAATAATTTATAATCTAATTTAAATTTAACATATAAATTACAGCGACTTAATCCTTAATAACGTACATTCGATAGGTACTACATTAGGGCAGTTATTTTAATTATTTACTTTTTAATGACTGCGAATTGTTTACTTTCAAACTTATATTATTCTCGTAAATAATTGTCTAAACTAAATAAATTGCTTTGACTGATACAAAAAAAAAAGACTTGTTTATGATTTTGAAACACTTTTAATATTAACGTAAGAGCATTTTAAAGATATCTACGCTGAAAATGATGTCAAACTTTTGAATCGTTTTGATGAAAAATTGATGAGACTTACAATGGTTTAATATTAATTATAAATTTTTGTAATACATATTATAATAATATATACCGAAAACTAACCTAAACTATAATTTATTATGATGTTATGATAATCTTTTTTTTTTTTGCACTTAACATTCGGCTTTACTTTGCAGTTATAGCGGTGCTGTTCTCAAAACTCGATAGCTTCATGAAAATCTGAATTATTAGCCTTTTTAGTGATGAAAGTTAAAAATTCATGATAATACAAAAGTACCTATATATTATACGCTGAAGTGTCATTACCTACGTTATAACTTTATAATATAAGCTAAGTAATAACATTGGTCTTATCAACGAATAAATTATATGGTTGTAAACACGACTGGTAAGGAAATTAAGATGAAAGTATAAGCTACAAGTTGAAAGGGACTTTATGTGAGTTGATTAGATTATCGAGAAACGTACATTTGAAAGATTATGAAAGGCGCAATCAGTGATTATACTATAGAAAATGACACGATGTGCAATTTACAAACGGGGAATTATTTAAATCTGGAAACACCAGGCTTGTAGAAATATACATTTATGTAATAAATATACCTACATTATAATAAAATAGATTAGATTGGTACGTGTGTATGCTATTTCTATTTTATTCACTTTACTCTGTTATTTTTTATTACTGGAATTTTTAATTAATTTACAAGTGATGGATGGTGACTGGCCTGTAGAGATGGCGGCGAAGTGCTCGCTCTCTACATAATATGTTATTATTATTATTATTATTATTATTATTATTATTATAGTGTCCCTGGGCCCGGTTTTGCCTATATCCTGCAGCCGCCAATATACATACGTCATTTTCGGCACGTGTTTGAACTCTCGTACACCCGCCACTCACTGTCCCCGGATTTCGTTGATGTGGGTTCCCGAGGGAGTGGTGGTTGATGGGATGGTGGACACGTGCAGCTCAGTGTTCATGGAAAAAAGTCTCCGTCAATCGTGCCGGCGTATAGTAGCTATAGGTAAAAAAATATAAATACAATTTCGTGGGAAATACTTATCGCTGTGCCTTGCTTTTATTACGATTCGGCGTAAAACTTTTTTTTTTATTTTTATTATTAAAATAGAACTTTTACAATCCGCAGTAATACATACAATTCTAAGCAAATGGGATGCGCAATATAATATTATAGTATAGGATAGGGGTGGCAAATCTATGGCACGTGTTCCAAAAGTGACACGTTTGCCTGCACATTTTCACCACACGCAAAAATATTTTTTATTTTAATGTGTGATTTTGTGTTTAATGATAAATTAAATAGGTAAATAATTTATAATTTCAAGAAAATAAACGAAATAAAATAAATAAATAACTTTTATTTATTTTATTTTTTTAATGAGCATTTAACTTTTACTGGTGAAATAATAACTAGTGCTGACGTAAACCTAAACCTATAGCCTCTGAAAATTCTCAAAACCATCTAAATAAAATTACAAAGATGGTGGTACCTATTTGGTATGTGGAGAACAATAATCAACGAATATAAATCCATACTTGCATTACTTATACTTTTCGTCCAAATTATGTCCACCTTCCACGTTCATTATTATATTGTATTTGACGTAAAACAATCTTTTTTGCATTTTGGGAAAAATTTAAACACCCTTACTTACTTATAAAAATGATATTGAAGCGAGTGACAATAATATATTTTTTCAGAAATCCAGATATATTGAAAACAACTATTTGTACCTACGCCCTACTCGTCATGATATATGGCAACTATTAGTTATAACTTATATTATTCAAGCCGCGTTCAAAAATAATTTTTTTTTTTGTTACAATTTCAAAAATAATTTCTCCTTTACATTGAAAAATGTAAACGCATTTAAACTTGTTTTAAGATTTATATGGATACTTAATTCAATATTATTTATAGGCAGTATTGTTTTTTGTATTTTATTTCAAGGTTAAAACAAAGGTAACCTACACCAGCTACCTATTGAATATAATATTTTGTCATGTTACCTTTATGTTAATTGTAATATAATCGTAGTATATGTGTGTTTTATTTTTTCTTAATATTGCTGCATTCCGCCGCTGTCGTGGAAAATATAAAATAATATGCAATAAATACAATAATTATCGCTACTGTCGATGACGCTGGAGTTTTCCCTCCGTCATTATAACAACCTGATAGCAAAAACAGCTGCATAATAATATAATACAATAATATTTATAACAATAACATACAGGTGATTCAAAATAGAGGTTACAGTCATTTTATCACATGAATATTCAAAATACAGAAAAATTTATGATATGAAAGTTTTTTGATTTGGAAACATCTAAAATAATTTGTACATTTTATAATTTTTTACAATATATTAGGGTGGTTTTAGGAGGTCAACTTAGAGAAAATCAAATTGGACCTATACTTTTTTTGCAAAAATAATATGAAGACATTTTTTCAATTCATTTTAGTGCTCGAACAACATTATTTAATGCAAAACTCTATGCTTGAGAGGTATTTAAAGTTTTTATAAATGTCTGAAGTCAACAGCTCAAAACCCCCCTAAAATATTGTAAAAAATAATAAAATGTACAAATTACTTTAGATATTATTTCTAAATCAAAAAACTTTCGTATCACACATGTTTCTCTATTTTGAATCAATAAATATTGGTCGTAACATTAATCACCTTATGTATACATATATATAAATTTGAATTTTGAATCAGTTTATGTATACATACGAACGAGATTTTAAAATATTGTGCAATTTACATACAGTCAATGTTAGCTGCAGGATAATAAATTATATTGGTTCTACATGAAAATCGTATGATATTATTTATAATTATTATGTTACATCAAATTGGCAACAATATTATACCTATTTTGCAGTAACCGACAAATTGCCAATAACGAGATTATTTTTTATGCAGCACCATGTTAGTATTTAAACATTATAATATTCTCTTGTTTTTAGTAGGAATAAATGCAGTTAAAAAGCTATCTAATAGGAATCTTAAAATTATTGAAAAGTATCTCATCTCTACATAATACATTACTATTGTATTTATTATACTTATATAGAAAACATTGCAGTGCAGCTAGTAACTTACAAAACCTATACTAAATATAATTATTTAGCATAGGTACTACACAAATTGATAACATAATTTTCAAGTACAATAAGTAATATAATAATGCGACAATTCAGTGTTGGTCTGGCTCACGATGGGGCCCCTGGGACAGTAATTATGAATGGGTGCCGACGCCCTATACAAACTTTTTAAAAAATTGAACTTCCGTTAACAAATAATTTTATTTTTAATTAAGAAATAATTTATTACTTTAAAATTATAGTTATTATAGTTTTAAAAAAAATTTTAATTAACAGTACCTACTTAACTTATTTTTTTACAATTTGTACACATAAAATACAAAATAAATTCCATAAATATAAATTAAGTAAATTATTAATTCATACAAAATCAGTAGTTTTAAGCATGGCTAAATAATGTACTCATGGCCATGGTTTTAGGTTTCTAAACAAAAGTTTAGAACATCTTATATTCTCTTTGTGTCCACCTGTCCGTTAATTACTATAAAATTCATATTATAAAGTTACAATTGTTGATATTAAATATTTATATATTGTCCGTAGGTAATGTACATAAATCATCCATGAGACTGTAATTTAATGTGATTTTATTAAAATACTTTTTGAAACCGGAACTTTAGTACACTCGTAAACTACAGAGTGAGCTTTCTTAACTCGTTTTTAATTTATTACGGGAAGATCGTAATATAATATATTAATAATTTTATCTTTGTCTATAAGTTGAACGATATGACATTTGTTGATTTAATGTCCATCTGTCCACCACAAGTTACATGTATTGCATTTGGAGACTACATTTTTGACAACTGCGTCGAAGGACAGTTCCTGTGGAAATTTGGGTCCATTCAATCAGTGAAGATATAACTACAAGGACTACAAATATGGAGCCGAAAGATTTCCCCGAGGACTGAATTCTGAATTTTACATTCTGAATTCATCTGTATTTACGTTTATTGATGTTTTACAAAATATTTATATCGATACAGTGGCACGTATGGACCAGTACTTTAAGAGAATGCAAAATATTGTCCGTCCAATTGAAAAACAAATACAAGTTAGTAAATATTTGTGATATTTTTGATAACATTTTTAATTAAATTCTATTTATTTTTAGGAGCACTTGTATAAATGTTGGGAATAATTTTTAAAAGACGGAGGTAATTAAAGATTTTGAAAAGCGTTGGCAATCGATTTCAGCCAATAAAACTTTGAAAATTTTATATATTTTTTAAATTGATAACATTTTTATACATAAATTGTATAATCTAATTTTTTTTTTTTTGAAAAAATATAAGTAATAAATATTATATTATTCATATTATACATATTAAAGTATGCGGTTTTTGGACACTACAATTTTAAAAATCGTGTGATTTTTGGACACTACAATTTTAAAAATCGTGCGGTTTCAACTCACTATTACATTTTTGCGTGGTTTTAACCTACCTAAAAGTATGCAGTTTTGTCCTGTTCATATTTTATCAAAAGGGCACGGTTTTCGGAGATGCGGTTTTCGATGCGCTAAAATTATGTTCCTATTTTATACCACTAAATTATTAGCCATCACCCAACCATAACCCTTTAAAAACTCAGAGGCGACCGCCTTTCGACTACCCACTTTGCCACAACGTAATATGAAAATACGACTGGAGCGAGGGATGTGAATTTTCAATATTGACATCAAACAATAATGGCGGCCGTATAATTTATACACCACGTCATATATTATATGTCTGTCTATCGCCATATTGCTAATATTTTGTGCATATTACCGTAATTTACTTCGTAGTACTGACGGTAGCTTCATCGTTTGTTGGCGGGAATTTTGTTTACCGGCTGTAGTTCATTTTAATAACAACAATTATTACAATAATTTACTGGTTCGCACGGGCGTATTTATTAGGGAGCGCTACCCTTATCGGAAGGTATTTTTTCATAAGATTTTCCCGTCGTTGTATTATGGAGGTAACATTATTCATTTTTGACAAAAACCAGAGTATACAAAGCATTAATTATTATTCGATATTGAGAAAAAAACCCGAACATGACAGTAAAGCATATACTTACCTAATGAGGGTCCTAAAAGTTCATGAAATTAATTTTTTTGATGTACCTATTTCATATTAAAGAAAAAAAAAATATTTTGATCATTGTACTAACATTATCGGTACGGAATATTTGACGGTTATATATTAAATATTTAATCTATAACGAAAAATCATAATTATGCACTAAAAGCACGATGAATATATAAATATATGATCAAACAAATCGAACAAATATACAATATTAAAATGTTAATTTTAATTCTTTAGGTAATGTAACAAATTTCTACCAGCTTACTCTGTATTAATTTAAATTATTAAAAAAAAAAAAAAAAAAAAATGATAATTGCCTAAACAGCTCTTAAGTGATACTTAGTTAAAGATATTTTTTGAACCACATATCAAATTCACTCTAAGTACACAAGTATTAATTATTTCATCTTATTTTTCTAAAAGTTTCAATCTTTTACCAATCTGTATTGAACACCTGTCTAGGTGCCTATTTATTCGATATAATTTTTGAAAATATGTTTTCAATTAGTCATGAAATTTACTTATTTAATTTTCTTCGATTTTAAAATGAACTTTTTTAGTACAATATTATTGAAATTTTTAAAATTCTTAACCATCAAAATTTTAATATTTAAGAAGTGGTTTTTTTAGTTAAAATAAAAAAAAATGCGAAAAAATCTTTTTTAGTTAATAATTTAAGTTAATTTCATGTCTAATACAAGTATGTTTTCAGAAATCGTATCCGTTTACTAGGATAGTCGATACAATTGGCATAGAATTGATATATTTTGATGAAAAACCTTGCAAAGATTAAATCCCCTCAATATAAATTTAAAAATCTAAGTTATGTGTTAAACAGAAATAACTGTTAATAAACTTTTAAAATACATCTAAACTAAAAATGCGTTATAATAAATCAACGTTTTTTTTCGGAATAATGTTTATATTATATGAACATATAATAAGAAGTTATATGAATGAGTATACTATATTCATACTGTGGAAAATATATCGTGTAAACTCAGTTGTAATGATATGAAAAATATATTTGAAGAAGTATGCAAATAATAATAATAATAATATTGTTGCCGTCAAACTATTAACTATATTAAGCTTGCAATTAAATTGAATTATTTTTGTTGATTTCACAGAATATTATGCTCAATAATTACAAAATATTATTATTAATGAACTGCTTGTTCTTTTGGAAGATGGCAAAGAATACAATATGACGATCGTCTTTTAACAATATGGCTTTGATTAGTCATTAGTCATGTTTGAGTAACAATATAAAATATAATTATAATTACATAATATAATATAACAGTTTTCGATGTTTGTCTGCAAAAATTGCGCCTTGTATTTACGGCGCATGCACACAATGTGTATAATTGATAAATTGCAATTCGATAATGCAATTTTTTTGTAGACGTGTTCAATAGAATATATACTTTTCTAAGTGCACAAGTGTGCGTAGTATTAACGTTTCAGTCAGAAGAACGTTGGACGTTTCAAATATTTTAATTAATTATTATTAATATTTTAATTGATTTTATATTGTAATAAATATTATATAATATATGGTAGGTAGACGGGTGTCTTTAAAACATATTGCATAATATACAATAATATTATTGACGGATAATCCGAAAAGCGGTTAATCAGCCCGCTGATAATCGAGAGTTGACTCTATAAGCAATTGGATAAAGTCACAGATCACAATATATATCAAAAGTTAAAATTTTACTTATTGATCAATAATTACACTTGGTTTTTTTTTACACAAATGAAAACCACCCAGTTAAAATGTTAATGTTCTATTTAATATATAGATCCCAAATTATAATTATAATCGTTTAATACATTATTCGTATATGTAGTTATATTTAAATCATAAGTTCAAATAATAATTCTATAAAGTGTTGCCTTAAATCAAAGTAAAAAACCACTACCACCGTTATTAATAAGTCATAACGTTTGATTGATATGACACATAATCTTGATCTGTTATACATATTATATAGTAAATTCATTGCAACTGCAGTTGATTTTTTGCGCACTCTACTTCGTCATTTCTTTCTTTGACGTGTCTTAACCAACAACGAATTTGTGTTTTAATCAGATCTTCATCACATTTGTATGTTTGCATTATGACTTCTAAAGAAACAATAACAATTTTAATTAGGTATATGCGTGTCATCATAACATAATACGATCGTCATAAGCTACATTCATATTATATTTTCTACACGAAATGCTCATAGAAATAAAAAAGTAGTTTGGGAATTCTTTATTTCGTACGTTTTATACGTGTAATATAGATAATAACATTATAAACAAGTAAGAAAGGTCCACCTTGTGATCGTACTAAATTTCTGGTTTCTAAACGTATTCAGTGGGAATTTAATAAACTTTAATACCATATATTGTACGTACAGATTATAAATAATTTGGCAATGTAATTATTTTACAGTATTATATAAATCAAAGTTACAACTTTTTTCTAATAATAAATTCCAATCTGACTGATTTGCAACCTTCGTAACCTATCTTAATACCAACAATCGTAACTATGTACCAACTGATGACTAACGGACGGACTGACGGACACGACGGGGATATAATGTGTTCTTTAAGCATATGCTTAGAAACCTAAAACTTTAATTTTTCGCCATGACGGTGAAAACATTAAAAGTTATTTATTTATTTCGAATAAAAAATATTTTAGATAATTTCGGTAAGTATACCTTGATATTGATTTTGATATATTCTTATATAGGACTTATTTACATCTAGGTTTTATAATATAACATTACTTAACTATAACAGTTAGTAAACGGAAAACTGGTACGGTCATTATAAACACAGAATACTGGTAAAATCTTCAACAAGCAAGATTTTTCAAAGTATAAAAATTTAATAAACTTTTATTATGTATAAAATGGAAGTTATTACGAAACATCAATACTAAGACTAACGATTAAAATGATTACAGAATTCAACAAAAATAAAGATAGAGCCTAATTTTCTCTACATTTATAAAATGTATATGAAAACATCTTAAATGTTGGCAATAGTACAAACATTATGTTTTCAAGATGAAATAGTTATTTCAATAAGCTTGTAAGAACAAATAAATCATAATTTTGATTGGCAATATTAGGTGATACTTATAATTAAAAAAAAAAAATTACCTGGCAAACTACAAAAAGGATGTAAAATACTTAAGTGAAGAAATTACAATATGCCAGTTTTTCAATATTATAGCGAAATGTATAAAATAGTTATTACTGTTCATAAATTATACGCATTATTATTGTATATTGTTCCCTTCCTTTCATGCTTCTTTTAATGTGTTTATATTTTGTGTTAATTTGATTGCTATTATTTTTTTTTAAATATAATTTTTTTTTTTTTTATTAAAGTATTTGACAAATGACGATTTATTTAAAATTACTTTAACATAGAAAATTGATAATTTGAAAACTTAATAATAGAGAGTACCAGTAGTATTCCGCGTTTATATTTATTTTGTTCTAAATTCTTTGGAGCGTACTAATATTCCAACAATTGTACCTATTCATTATTTCCTAATTATTAATTAAACTTTAAAACTGCCTCAAGTAACCAAACCGTTTAACAGTATCTATATTATGCTTATTAGAAAGTGATGATTGGAAACACAGATCAAAAATTTAATATAACGTATACGCATAAAACATATATTATCATTTATATCTTAACAATATCTTATTAAAATATTAATAATGTATAACTATATCAAAAATATGTACCTATAATGAGTTTGTATATTTTTTTGTTTTGAAGTTTGATTTTATTCATGGCATCCATCATAGGAGAACGTTTAATGTACGAATTTGCAGTTAGCGTTATTTTGGCTCCTACGTAACTCGAGAACAATCTTTTCAAGATATTTACTGTCAAAGATTTTAAATCAGCGCCAGAATATGATAATAGCTTAATTTTCTGAAACAATGTCATAATATAACGAATTAAGTCATCATATTAGAATCACGTGTTAGTGAACTTATCGTTTCTAAAATATCAAAAATTAATTAATATTTTAAAATGTGTAGATACGGAATTTAATTGTTCACGATTCCTTTATTGCATCGTAATATCGTGTTGTACCTACGGCATACGGTTGTTGAGTTATATAAAATATTAATGTTTCATTATAATAAATATTCCTTATAGTAGTAACTTAAATATGTCACATAAGCACCTAACTAAATAACCTAACGATATATACAATATAAATATTACAATAACATTGGTTTATGTGAAATGCTGTAACGTAATGTGCTCACACATCATCGTAATAAGTAAAATTAAATATAATAATAACGATAATAACAGTAATTTTTTCGTGCGCACAGAACGATTACTTCCAAGACAAATCTTTAGCACTATCAAAAGGGACGATCCTTATCGTACATACACGAACCCATCGTTAGATATTTTCCATCCTAAAATAATTATTGTCACTTGTCACCGATATTCATTTAATTTTGTCGCTTCAATTTCTTTTTTCAAATTGGATGCCGTTGCTTAGCAGCACATAACCTGCTTGTACCCTCGGGCTTGGGTAGGTTTTAAGATATCGACACATATGCATGACGGTAAGACACGAAGGACGTGTCAGAGAGGGAACACGGCCGAAAAATAGATATTATGTTGTCGGAGAAAAAGATATTACATTTTCTCAGAAACAGTACCAATAACTTTTGTTGCACTTGCCATTATCTGGATGTGAATCATCCAGGATTTAAAGTGACATCATATATGACCTTAATATTCTCTTATTTTTCCGTTATTACAATACGCAGGTTTAGCATACATAAATGAAATATATTATTATTAATATGTATTTATGTTATAATCATTAATTGAAGATGGCAGTAAATAATAATAATTATTAAATTATAATCAATTGGTTAACTACCTATTTCTAACTAGGTACAAGTTAAGTTTCCTATGGTTATAGCCTGTAGTGATAATAAAATAATATTATTGAAGAAAAATATTGCTATAAATAACATTTACGGGTTTGCTTACTAAAAGTTTGTAATATTGTTTTCCAGTCAATAATTTTTCCAATTCAAGGAAATCTTCTAATGTTCTTAGAGGAAAGTTTGAATTAAAATGGTTATCAAATTCTGCCGCTACTTTATCTACCAACTTTTCTTCTAACGTTTTTCCGTTTTGTTTTTCTATTAAGTTGATAATTTTATCTTGATTAGCCAATGACCTTGAAACTCTTAAATTCATATCCGTAATAACTTTTTCGATATTGACAATTTTTTGATCTGTAATAATTAAATTAATGTAGGTAGTTAATCATATACACACATTCTACAACGATATTAGAATTTTAATATAGAAATGATATTTGAGATAAATACTAGTATAATAAAGACTAATAAATAAATTTTAACTTAAGATATTTATTAAAATTCTAAAACAAAAAAAAAAAAAACATAAAAAATTACAAAGTTTAATTAATAAATATAATAGTAATGGAACTCCGTTTGAGCAATATGTATATCAACAATATGTCATTACTTGCCCTAATATTGTATTTTTTTAAATAATATATTTTTTTAAAATTGTTAATTTTATTCTATTTATTATTCATATGATATGGCTGTAACGAAGTAAGTATAAATTAGAAATTATTTTGTAATTTTTTTTTATTTGATTTTGCAAAATATAGAAAAATTAATTTTTAAAATTTTATTCGGGCGCAGTGTACATGTGACCTTAATACACTTGATAAAAACCTAGATGCACTTTACAAGCATAATTTTGTGTCTACTCGTACCTCAGGCGCAGTTTACAATCGCCGCATTTGTAGATTTAAAATTTGTCTCCCACCCCCTCAGAACCGGATATATTCACTATTGGCGGAAGTCCTCTAGAATGCTTAATGCAACTATAAAGATAAACTTCAGTTAAGATATTTAGAAATCCGTAACGTACACATGCGCAGTCACACATCATTTTATTTTACGAAATTTTAAATCATTTTAAAAAATTTTAACTCCTGTGGCTACGAAAGTTCCAAAAAGTGAAAAAACAATTTACCGAGATCCGAAAGCCTGAATTTAATTTTGAAAACCTATTTGAATTCCTTATTCTACTCTTTAGGTTTTATAAGAAATTAATTTTCGTTTTATTGTATTGTTTAATAATAGTATAGTGCCAAATTAATTTTCTTTTTTTTTTAAATATACATGTGCTGTATCTAGTATTACTAAACAAAATAAAATACAAAATTAATTTCTTAAAAAATACAGACAAGAAGCGATCAAATTCAAATATGTTTTTAAAATTAAAATGAGACTTCTGGAAGTATATATTTTTTCTTTTGCTTATTAATCTTAATACACGGAAAAACAGCCGACATACATAACCAGAACTTACTCATTAAATAGGTACATTCGAAACCTACTATACAGTAGAAAATTTCTCTCTCTTTTTTTTTAAGTTATTGTCAAATAAAATGTATTGTTTAGTTTAAAATAATTTTTTTAACATTAACAAAGCTTAAAAACATATTTTGATTTTTAATAATGCATTCGAAACTTTTAATATAAGAGTTAAATAGATAAGGAACGTGATTTTAGTTTTTTATCGCACGAGGTGCAAGCATTTTACTGCTCAGTTATTTAACACTCGAAAACCTTTAAGTTAGGAATTAATTTAAATTTAAAATAGTATTTTTATAAGTATTTAATTAAGGTACTTACAAAGAATATTAGTTGGGTCGAACTTTTTTAATGGTAGTACCGACACATCCAGCTTTGGAATTAGATTATTCTCTATAATTAACAGATATAAATCACATTTACAAAATAAATTAAAATATTTACCTGAATACTAGTAGACTATACATTTAATATAAATACAAAATAAGTAAAATTAAAACAATTAAAAAATTACTTAACCTAACTTAACTAGGCCAGTGATGTATTGCTAAAAGTATTTGTAGTTGTACGCCTGTTTCGCGTAAGTAAAAACTAAAAACCTTATCATAGTAAAAAAATATGCTTATCCCCTCTCTCAAAATTAATATTTTCCCTATGGCTTAAATATTGAGTAAAAGTATAGATTAGTTCTTAAACAAGGCCATTTTCGGATATTTTTTAATGTTATTTGCAAGAAAAAAAATCATGAACATTAAACTTTACAAAATACGAGTATAGCATTTAATTAAAATTCTGTTAATATTAATTATTCGATACTAAAAATCTACTTTGAAATGTTCACACATTATCATTTGATATAGATGGTATAATAATTCATGAACAATGAGCATATTACGATATATATATATTTTAAATGTGTAAAAGTAATTGTTGGTTAGTTATACTATGGAGTTAGTAGATTCTCAACTTTTATTTGGCCATCGGTTCTTAAAATTGTTTTCGATAATCATTTGCGGCCATATTCTAGTATTGGTATCGTTTATGAATTGAACATTGCAACTAACTACTGAATATTTTTTTTTTTTTGCGTCACTGAAAATATTAATTATAGGTATTCCGGGGCCAAACGACTGTATAACCGCGTATCGTAGTGAATCTAATGGGCGTATCCGAGTTGGTTCCTAAATTACCTTTTTTGATAAATATAAACTACTAATTGGGTCCATTTTATAAAAACGATAACATACTAGTTAGGTCCCACGTAGTTTCAACGTGGCCAGAAATTATTATTAAAGGTTGTAGATTACATATTGCACAAAACTGGTGGAGAAAAATACAAACTTTAGGACTTACTTATGAGTATAAATAAAATTTTTAACTAATTAAATACTTGAAATATTTTTTGAATTGCCATTCTGAAGGTCTAAAGAAGTTGAGAATAGTTTTATGGAAGTTTTAATGTCTATTTAATTAAATAATCAACGAATACGATAATTTAAGGATTATATTGACTAGGAAACAGTTTCCCCCTAATATTTAGTTAGACTTCAAATTATCAACAATGAGAATGACAAATGTTTGGAAATCATTTTTTGCTCATATCAATTCAAAATTCTGTTCAGCATAGCCTAACTTAAATCAATTTATTACTTGAAAACTGTACAAATTAATAATGAGCTGATAAAAATAAAAAAAATAATTTTATTGAAAAAAAATGTTTGGGCAAAATAAACGGATTTGATTTTGTAATAGCTTTCATTTAAATTTTTTACCAAACGGCTTAATTAATTTAAAAAAGAATGTTTAATTATATACTAGTGTTCTAATTATCAAAAAACTATAATTATATTAGAAACATAAAAAAAAGATAACATTTTTAATAATACCTGTCTGTAAAAATGAGAATGGAGGTGTTTTTTTGCATGGAACCAACTAGATAGTGTTTGTAAAATTGTGAGATCCAACTAGTTTACTACCTGAATAACACTAAGACCTAAATAGATTAAATGAGAGTCTTGAGATCCAATTAGTAAACGCCTAATTTATTAAATACTTCAACACTAAAAATATTCTAGAGAAATGAATATAGTCTCGGTCCCCCTAAACATCACCGTGACATTAACTGTCGAGTTGGAACAAATTGGAGTTTTTGCCTCGAACGAAATTTCTTATACGTTGCTAAATAATTTCAAAGCTGTTGAATTCAATAAAATATATCATTGACGCGTAGTATAATATAATGAGTGCTTGACAACTTTGTGCATATATAAAACAAAAAAAAAAACAAATACAATATTACTCTTAGACGAAGTAGTTTGAGTAGAGGTAGTTGGTTTATTGTCTTCCATGGTATCATCAGAAAAGTTTTCAGTACTGGTGGTGTTTTTCAGAGGAATTTCAATAACAAATGGCTTTAATTGCGTCGACTCAGAGAAAGGAGTAATTCTTTTTGAAAGCTTAGATACTAGAGCATCAATTTTTTTTTTTGGACCACCTAAAATATAAACATAATGCATTGTATACTTTTGATATCGAATAAAATATAATATGTTTAAACATTGATTACAGTTAATCACTGTGGTTGAACTTTGAGTGGAGGTAGTTGGTACATTTTTGATAATGTTACCGGCCGATAATTCTTTAGTACCGTCGGTAGGGGTGCTATGAAATTGGAATGGATCGGTGGACGGTATTTGTTTCATCAAATCAGGTAGAGGCGTAATAAATTTCAAAAGCTTGGATACTGGCTCACTGCTATTATTTTTGTTTTCAAATATTGGTGTATTTAATTCTTCTGATGGAGGATAATATTTATTGGTATTTTCATTACGTGGTTTCTCAATAACAGTTTCACCGATGGAATTGTTATACTTGAAAGATTCCAATTTACTCATTGCTTTTCCAAACGCATCTAGGGAATAAAAAAAATTAGTGTATAAAAATATATCTATGTAAATTCAAACTGAATTACAACTATTATGGTCGTAATAGTGTTTGTATAATGGCTTCTATTAAGTCATAGGTATTATACTGATTATTTGAAATTGTTTTCTAAATTTATTTAAAAACACTATACTAAAATATACTTTTCACATAAAATAATAAAAATATATGAATATTAAAAAAAAACTTAATATTTTAATTAGTTTAGGTAGGTATATTATGTAAAATAACTATACCTAATATCTATAGGTTAGCAGCTTTTCTTACCATAGTGGTTCCTAGACCCTTAGTGTCTTCATACATTTTTTACCTGCTATTATTGTCACCACCTACCTATAAACTTGTTAATCTATAAAATTGTGAAATTTACATAACTGTTTGAATATTTAATAAAAAAAATAAAGAAACTTAAAAAAATATTTACATTGAATATTTATACACCTAAATAGATTATATATTTTTTAAATTTAATTTAATTTCATATAGGTTCTATAAATTATAATAGTTGTGGTTATATGGAAGAATTTTATTTAAAAATAATTATTTAAAATTGTATTTAAAAAAAAAACTAAAAAAAAGATTTTTATTCTATTAGCATCTCTAATTATTTAAGTATTATTTGTTTATTATTTATAAATTAATTTAGAAATATTTAATATAATATTTACCTTCAGAACCATATATTTTATGTGCATAGATTGGTAACCATTCATATTCGTCATTATGATATCCTGGGTGAACCATGGTATTTAATAACTTGAAGTAATCGTTTCTATTTTTAACTCCCACTGGATAAAAGAAATTGTTATCATCAATTCTCCAGTTTTTATTAACTATTTCTAATCCATTATGAAATTGTAAGATAACAAAATTTCTGAAAAATTAAATTCTAGTTTTATATGATATTTATATTATGTCTCGATAAAAATAATGAATAATATAATATTATACGTCTTATTAATTTCTATAATTTACATATCAATATTGATTTCCTTATACTACATATATATAATATTAAAATATATTTTAGGTTAATTAATATAAAAATTAGAGTAAAAAAATAATAAAATAAAAATGAGGTCGACGTTGCAATCAGAAAAAAATCTTGAGTGATAAAGAATGTTTCTGCGACTATTGTGACGCGTTGATATTTTACGAATACTTTTTTAGTAGCATATTGTTACTATAAAATAGTATTAAGTTGGTTATACCACACCTTTTTTTTAAGATTTTAGACTAATAATCAGAAGATTAGTTTAGGTATTTCCCGATATCCAATTATTGTTTTGAACATACGTTTGAATCCTTTCATCTAGGTTATGTAGGAAATATATTTTTGATTTTTGTGTTCAATAAGATTATTAAAAAAATGTTGAATTTTTCAAGAACTATGAAATTATTTTTGTTTTATACATATACATACAGTCTTAAAACATCAATTATTTTTTCTACATAACCTAGTAAATAGAACGATACCGAATAAAGAAATAATAATACAAGTATATTTTAAGTAAGTTAGACTTGAGATTAAAAGTTTCATAAAGATAACGATTATTCTATGTAACCGTATAAATGTACCTAATATACCTAAAATGTTGTTACTAATTGAATTACATAAATACTGAAGTCTAAAATATGATAATTATTATATTATTAGACCATTATTTTAGTTTTGTTATCATATTTTTTTTACCCAAATGAAAATGTAAGTTATATTATGATATATATAGATGTACTGTATGTGTCTTATATGATATATCTTGAAACGGATATGTAAATAGTGGTGCTTATAATGTGTGTAAAGAGAAGTGGTGATAGGTAGGGAAGGATAATTAAAATTATTTATTTAACGCCCCGAATGTAAATAGTACAGTGAATATAGAATAATAAAATAATTAACATAATAACTATAAACAAACACAAGATATAGCATCAAAAAAACATTAAAATTATTTAAACAAAAATAATTTCAGATAAAGTAAAGAAAATTATGGTAAAAGAAATCAAAATTTTTAATTTTATTACAATTCATAATCATTTTGTTGATAAACTCAAAATGACTGTAATTTTGACGATGATGAAGAAAGAAACGTTGTTTCTAGAGTTAAAAGATGGCGCATAGAAAAATATACCTCTTAATAATTTTGAACAATCTATTTTGTAAATAGTTTTATTGAAACAGTTATTTTTTTTTTGCTTACAGTTTTTAAATATGATTTAGGTAATCACATACCGAGACACAACTATCCATGTATATATTTTATAATACTAAAAATATACTAGGTACACAATAATATGACAATAATATTGTCTTACCTCAAATTCTCCATTTCCATGAAAATAATAGATAGTACCTAAGTATAAAACGTCGTCTATCGATAGCGGACAAACTGATACTACCAATAAGCAAACGAAATCGATCGTTATAACATTCATTGCTTATTGTTTTATGAATTCATACATAATATCCTACTCATATGATGATATATCGAGGTTCATCTGCCATCAAATGTAAATTAAACATTAAATATGAAATAAGCTGCATACATTATTATTATAATAAATGAGTATTACAAAACTGGACAGAGTGGACTGAACCTCCAACATCGGTGATATTTCATTCATTATTTACATAATAATATAATACGACAATATTTCCAATATTTCTAAGTTATGAAAAATGGCACTTGTTAGTCCCACCAACGCATTGTATACAATTTATCAGCTTTCCATTGGGTTGATCATCCGTTGTAGGTTGTGATATAATTTATATTCTGTTACAAAACTTTCAAATGGAAGCAAATAATAATTATAATAATAATAATATTAATAATAATAAATTAAATAATAGTAACACAGTTAATAATTCTGTTAATGTCTTAAAAGTATACGTTTAAAGGAGTATTAAGACAGTTTTATAAAGATATTAATAAATGTCACACATTTTATTGGTTTTTAACGATATAATATTATTAAAATGTATTAAAATTTGACACCAGTATTACATATTTTAAAAAATACTCATTAAGATTAATTTTTAACAATATAACTTGATTTAAGCTATGTTATGATAGATTGATACTTAAAATTATTTACAATAAAACAACAAGTCGACTATAGAATAAATATATGATTAAAATAAAATAAAATAAAATATAATTTTAAATATTTTATAAGTGATTACTATTTTTCCATAAATAAATCACATACTCAGCTAATCTAAATGTAAGATATTATAAAAAGAAACTGAGAAATATCGATCATAAATATCGACATTTTATATTTAAGCTCGGGTAACAATGCTGACGTAAGGTGCCTTGATGACGGGGTGATGTATATTGTCTACCATTCGGTGGCGGGGCGATGACAAACAAATAGCGAAAAAAGTTCTGATGCGAATTTTAAATTTTAATTATAGAAAGAAAACAGTGTTTTCAATATAGTACCTTTTGTAAACCCACCAGAATTTAACATAAACTCAATTACCGATAAGAATATTATAAATATTATTAATATGATTTTTAAATTAAATTTTGATTTTGTTTATTGTATCTCGGTAATTTTTCAAAAGGAACCCGTAGAAAAAATGTCATGACTTTCAAAATGTAATAAAATAATTGACCAAACGAAACTTTCAATTTAAACACATATTACCAGAAAATGTTTTCAATAAAAAATTTAATTTTTTTTTTCTATAATCAGTTTTCTTATTTATTATGGTTAGTATTGATTAGTTATAATTAAGTATGGAAATTATTGAATTTGCTTTTACAATATATATAAATAATCATGAATATATAAATATTCTAGAATCTTTATAATTATGTATGTCATTTATTTATTTGATAAATGTGCTATAAGATATATATATATATATATATATATATATATACAATATGCATTTGTTTCAATATGATGATATAATATTCATTTATTATTCAATATAATTTATTTAATATTAGTATATTATACATACTATTTAACTCAAATGCAACTATACAATTTTATTATACGATTTTTCTTAATGTTATTGTAATTAAATTAGAACTCTAAATTCAAATTATATGGTTTTTGATAGTTTGTTGTAGAAGTTACAGAATAATTATTGTTAAATACTATCGCTATACCCTATTGTTTGAAAATGTATAGCATTTAAAAATATATATTCTATAAATCTAATACTTATAGTAACCAGGTCTGTTTTTAGGGGGGGGGGTGATTGGATGAAGGGTCAAGTCTTCTTAAGCATTACAATTTTTACAAATATTCAGGTCCTCGCTTTCAAAAAAATATAATTACTGGTTTCAACAATTATATTATTTTCGTATTTTAATAGCGTTTAAAATTGTATATTTCTTAGCAAAATAATAAAATGCGTTTCTTAGAAATAGAGTAGCTACGAATATTCAATTAGCCAATAATAATATTTACTGTCTTAATCGTAGCACATCAGCTGTGGTGATGCAAGTGGTAGCCACAAACCGACTTTTCCGTCAATTTTTTTAAAAAAGTTATCTTTAATTAAAATATTTAAGAAATTATTTACTAAGTTGGTAGGTAACATGGAAATTTATTATAAAAATAATATTTACTGATTTAAAACTTTACACTTCTTAATATATATGAGACTACCTTCGTTTGTCATCGTCTGTAGCTCGTCGAATGTCATTTAAAATGAGTAATTGACCACGCGATAAATGTTGAAAATTGAAGTAGTACCTATCAAAAAACGATAAATGAAAATAACTAAAGAACAATATGATGAACGCCAAAAAACTCTTTACTTAAATTTTCAAAAAAAAAAAATAAATGTAAATGATCGTGTCGCCGGCAGTCAGGTTAGGTTAGGACTCGCGTAAATTATAGTAGTGAATATCAAGCTCAAAATATAAGTGATTCAAACAATTCTGATAAAAAATGAAAATATTGTTCAGATATAAAAAATGCAAGCCAACATATCGTAAACTAGAACAAATAAAGCAAAACATGTTCAATGGTCGAGAAAATTTGCCACAATTAACGACTTGTGCAAAAAAAATATATTTAAAATCGTCGATTTTTAATTTCCACTGAACAATAACGATTAGGAATTTAGTTTAATCCATTATAATTTAATTACTGAAGTTGTTATTAAAAATTGGCATATATAAATAAAAATATAAATATGTGATTCGTTTCGGATTTGGTTATTAATAGTCCATGATATTTATTCCCTATTTTTTCACATTAAATTTATTAGATTAACTCCAACTCCAATTTAAATTGAAAATGTGGCGCAAATTACAAATTATGCCATTTTGTTTTCTGCTGTCTATTATGTACTACCTATATTATATTATTTAATTAACTTTATCAATACATTTTTCTTCTTGTTATGAATTTACAATATTGAAGCTGGCCGAATAGGTAAATAATTACATTTTTAATTTATTTTATGAGTAAATATCAAATAGATGGATTTAAAAATATGCATATATATATTATTAGTTTAATGGTGAAAACAAAAAATTAATAAATCATATACTTTATCATTGTCAATTAAATTAGTGTTTCTTTCTATCAAAAAAATATTCTTTACAAATATATTAAAATTAATTTATTAGTTTTTTTTTATTTAACTTCTATTTGACTGAACTAATTTTAAGTTTATAAAGTATATAAATTACTATAATTTTTTAGTTACTTTTTTGAACTTACTGAGAATATTGAGAATACTGAGTATATTTGTAAAGTTACACTTGAAATATACGTATATATGTACCCGTTATTTTAACGAAATAAATATTATACTTTCACGACTACTCTAAAAAAACTGAAATGAACACCACTGACTAAGTAGTAACTTTAGAAACTTTATTTATGTAAATAAGTTTTGAGACTAAACTATGGATCAAATATATACAAGTATACACATACAATATATAATACATGATTATAAAAGTTCACTTATCAGAAACCACTTATCAGTTTTTAGTTTTTTTAAAATATTTAAAATCTAATCTGATACTTCTATCGTCTTTAGAACAAAAAGTCATACATTTAGGTGGGTAAATCATTGTATAAAGTGAGCAACTTTTACATGGGTAAGAATGGTCAATTATATTAAGGCCCAATAACTTCACTCAGCTATTCTAAATATCCTAATAATTCCTAAAATAATATTTTACATTAAATTTAGTGAAATCATTTTTAATAGTTCTAACAACAAAAATTCAAAGTTTAATAATTCAAAAAAATATTTTATTTTTTTTTTTGTTTGTTGTGTATTTCTTTAACTCTAAAATTAACAAAAAAAATATGTTTAAACCACCCCCCCCCACAAAAAACCTATCCTTTTTCACCTCTTGCAGATAAAAAATACTCAACACGACACAATGATCATCATTATTTTTATCGTATAAATAAGAGTATAGCCTACTCGTCATTAATTATATTTATATTATATAACACGTTAGTTATAAAATTATAATTGCGATTAGCGGGCAAACCGCTTCGCACATCGTCGCATTCAGTATGAATTAATATCTAATATAGTATTGGACCTACCGTTCCAATCCCAATGCGTCATCATATTATTAGACTCTACATTAGATTATAAGTCACTTAAAATTATATAAAAAATATATATATTCATAATTGTTAATAGTTTTTGAAATAATGGGCTTCTCACCATAATAGAGTCTATTACATAACTATACTTTTATTTTTTAATCATTTTTCTAAATATTTGTTAATATTATAAAGGGAACATATAATGTTTAAAGCAGGAAAAATAAGAAAACTAGAATGATATATTACTATATCGGGTTGGTTAGTTATTTTAGTACGACCTTAATTTCGACAACAGTTTGAATTACTCATATAAAACATTATTTTTACTACAAATACAAAATGTACTACATCAAATATCGTCAGCCATAAAATATATTTTAATAATTGGTTTTTATCTTTAGTTACAGAGAAAATAAATTTTTTAGTATTTTTTTTTAAATATCAAATTCGTTTCATTAGGTAGTACTATTTTTTTTTCGTTTTCATTTACTCATATTTCAATATTTTTTGTACGATTTCAAATTAATTTTATTTGTATTTATTCATATATTTTTATTAATTACAAAATTCGTAACTGCAGTATGTACATTTTTGTTTTAGTTTAGTCATTGCTTAATATTTAAATTAATACATATTAATATTCTTTATATGGGCGTAATGCGTTAGGGCGAATTTTTAAAAATTGCAATGTGTTTGGGCAATTTAACACAATGCGTTTGGGCGAGTGTTTTTAAAACATTGTAATGTGTTTGGACGATAGTAGAATTCACTAAAACACTCTGAGTACATTTTCTGTTAGTACACCGAAAACGAAAAGATCCGTTTTTCAAGTGGTAAGATTCACTAAA